>JAQZBX010043207.1:0-11776 GCA_029593785.1 Cabassous unicinctus | reverse complement strand
TCGGGGACAGCAACGAGCAGTGGCCCGGGCAGCGTCCCCAGGCCCAGGTTGGCCCTGGATGAAGCTCCCAGCCCCGCCTTCAGGTCCCCACCCAGCCCCGGCTCCCCTCCCCACCTTCCCAGGGCCGCTGGGGCCCCTGTGTGAGGGTGGGGGCACGTGGCGCAGCGCCTGGGCGGGGAACGGGGGCCATTTCCGGGCCAGCCAGGTGGCGGCCCGCGGTTTTGTGCGGGAGCGGTGGACTCTGCTAAGTGGTGTCGGGCGGCTCCGAGCGGCTGGTCTCCCAGAGCTGACAGCTCTTCGCTTGGGGAATAATTAATTCCAAAGCCCGAAAACCCAGGGCTGCAAGTTGCCACGTTACTTGCAAGATTAATACAAGCAGCTAATTAAGATGGAGAGGTGAGGAGCGGCTGCGTGCTCCCCAAGCACGGGTGGGGGGCCGCGGGGAGCGGGGGGAGGCAGGCTGAGCAGAGCGGCCGAGGCAGCGGGAGCCCCATCCGGGGCGAGATCGGGGAGATGGCCACGGTGGGGGCACCTAGGCAGACGTGGGGAGCACTGAGGCCCACCGGGGGGCTGAAGGGCTGGGCCCCCAAACACCCAGGATGGATGGGGCCCGGCCCCAGGACAACACGTTTCCACCCACCGCCTATCTGCCAGGCACGGGCTGAGCGCCTCGCACACATGATCCTGTTTGTCATCATCACAACTCCACCGCGGGAGGTGCCGGTGTTTCCATTTTGCAGAAGAGGAAACAGAGGCTTGGAGGTGGAGCAGGCTAGGCACTGACTGGGTCTGGCTGACTCCAAAGTCAGGCTAAGCAGCAGGGAGACCTCAGGGCAGACTGCCAGAGGGACTGTCACGGGGTCCCCCTCTCTCCTCCAAACCAGGGACAGAGGACTCAGAAGGCCCTCTCAGGTGTAGTCTTGCCCCTCTGCGGGGTCGGGAGCTAAGCATCACCAGGACAACCCTGTCCCTGAGCCAGAGGGGGAGGACAGGGCATCTCAGGTGGGGCTGGGGTCAGTCCCGGCGGCTGTCGGAAGCTGCCCTCCGCGGCCCCTCCCCCCTCCCCCCTCACCTCTCTCTCTTAATTAACACCGGCTGCAAACGAGCTGGCTCCCGCTCGGAAGGCACAGTGCCAAATGGGCTGGCGGTGAGCCTGGAAGGGGCGGGCACGGGAGGGGGCGCCGACCTGCCGTTCTTCAGGCCCCTGTCAGAGGGAGATGCCACCCCCAGCCTGGCCAGCAGCCCCAGACCTGCACTGTGTGCGGCTCTGCCTGGCCAGGGGCACACAGGGACTGAGGAGGGATGCAGGCTGGGGCCGGAGAAGGATTTTGCAAGGCTGAGCTGGGGGGAGGCCAGGCCAGGTGGCGTTACCTGCCACAGGTGGGAAGGGCAGGCAGGTAAGCTGGGGGCTCAGCCTGGGGCCGCACAGAGGACCTAGTCACAGTCCCTTCATCAGTGTCCTGGGAAACTGGTGTGCAGTGCCCCCTTCTCCCCAGCCCGCTGTGCCCGGTGGTCCCCTGGTGACGGCTGCAGGGGCAGGGCGGCCGCCCTGTGTCGCAGCTCCTCGGCTGTCTGTCCCCTGGACCCCTGCTCTGGGCCTTTCCTCAGGGGTCTCAACACCTGGCCACACGGTGTCCCCAGGAGTCTGCCTCAAGGCCAGCGCTGGCTCAGGATGCCTGAGGGATGGACCGAGGATTGGAGGAGAACAGAAGACCCCAACAGGCAGACCCCTGGGACACAGTTGCCAAGCCTCCACCCCTCAGCAGGCCTACCCGGGCCTTCCTGCTCCCAGGCCAGGGCTGCCCCCTCCCTTCTGACCTAACCCTGGACTCTGGGCAGAGTCCCCAGCTCCTCCCCGCCCAGTGTCCCCCCCCGTGTGCTCCCCTCAGTTTGGTTTGAGGCTCTAAGTCATAAGTGGGCATTAGCCCATTTTCCAGATGAGGAAACTGAGGCTCATGGGCAACTGGGGGGTGTGGAGGAAATGGGGCTTGGGCCCAGGAGAGCCCACTGTGAATGCCCACTTTCTTAAGCCCTGCACGCTCCCTCCATCCCGTGGGCCGACCAAAACCGGGTGTGAGCACTGGACTTTGAGTCTAAGCTGGGGCTCATGACCAGGCCCCACCCAAGGGCCCCAGACCTGCTCCCAGCAAAGCGGGGGTCTTTGTCCTCCATGAGGGCCGGGTGAGCTGGGCCGAGGCCTTGCACCGGGGGCTGGAGCGAGGCCCATGAGGCTCATTCTTCCTCTGGGGGAGTGCAGGTTCCTGGGCCAGGGTGGGCACTGAGGGGTGTGGGGGCACCCCGGTCCGCGGCCTGCTCTCTCATAGTTGCTTGTCTGCCCGCAGGGGTGGCCCAGCCCTGCCGCATCCCCCTGCCGGTGGACGTGCCTGGCCTTGCACCACCAGACGCGATCAGCTGGCTCCAAGCCTCACTGCTGGGACCGTGCCCTTGGCTGGGGGATGCCAGGCACTGTCAAGCCCACGTCTCCTGACGGCGGCCCACCGGGCAAGGGGCTGGGGGGCCCTGGGGCCCTTGCTCCCCGTCTCCCACACGTTCTGCCGGCCCTTCCCAGCCCCCACACTCTTGCCTGTGCAGTGCACTCCCCAAATCCCCCTCTGCCCTCCGGGAGGACCGGTGGCAGGGTGGAGTCACCCCTAGTCTGTGCCGCAGCCCCTGACCAGAGTCTCTCCTGAGGGCCCCTGGAGCCCTGGACCTAGCTCAGGGGCTGGTCTGTGGTCAGTGCCCAGTGGGAGGGAAAGGGACAGACCCCCACCCTGTGCTTGGCAGCCGTCACCATCACCGCAGGTCTGCGGAGTCTGGGGCAAAGGCGGGAGTGCTTTAGTTGAGCGCCAGCCTCGTGCCAGGGGCTGTGCGGGCACCAGGGGCATGGAAACGCGCAGGACAGTCTCCTGGGCCTGGGCTCCTGGGGAGGGGGCAGAACCCAGAGCTGCCACAGAGCTTGACAAATGCCACAGTGGAGGGAGGGGTGGGGTCTGAGGAGCCTGGAGAATGGGAAAGCATCACCCGGGAGGTGGTGTCCTCAGAACTGAGGCTTGAATACTAGTCAGAGAAGGGGGGCCGGGGGGATGGCTCAACACGCACCTCAGAGTCTGTGCGGGTCCTGTGGCGGGGAGGGGGCAGAGTGGAAGCTCTGGGGGCGCGCAGGCACCTCTTCAGATCACCCCGAGCTGCCCACTCCTTCCTGACCTTGCCAAGTAACACCTTATTTAAAGGACGGCAGGACCCGACAATGTTGCAGTTTCTTTTAAATTCAGAAGGCCAAAAAAAGAACTTTTAGGTTGAAGATAATGGGTTTTTCTGTTTGTTTTTTTAGGTATGGGGGCTGGGGATTGAACCGGGAGCCAGGGATTGAACCCAGGACCTCATACATGGGAAGCAGGTGCTCAAACACTTGAGCCACATCCGCTCCCCGAAGATAATGTTTTAATACATTATATGACTATATTTGTCTTTATGCCAACAAAATCATAAAATATAATTTTTTAATATATATATATATTTTTAATAGAGGAAGGGGCCCATGAAGGCAGAAGTACCTGGGCTTAGACTGGGTAATCTCTGGACCCACATGAGCTCATTTAAATGCTACCTTGGGCAGAAGATTCTGTTATTAACCCATTTTACAGATGAGGAAATTGAGCCAGATAGAATGATCTCACAATGCAAAATGGAGCATGTCCTGTTCTACATCCAGCTCCCCAAAGCCTCTGCTCTCAGGATCAGAGCCCCGCCCCTAACATGGCCCGAGCCCCATGGGCCCACTGACTCATCACATCCTCTTCTTCCCCTCTTCCCTCCACCTCTCCCTTGTCCACACTCCCAGCCCTCAAAGCAGCCCCATTCCTCCAGCCCCAGGGCCTTTGCACAGGCTGGTACCACTGCCTGGAAGTCTCCAGGCCCTGGCCTGGTTACTCCTGCTCTTCGTTCCTATCTCAGCTCAATCGCCACTTCCTCTGGGAAGAGACCCTCACATCCCTCACTCTGGGAGTAGTCAGCCTTGAGGAGAACCCCCCCCCCCAACGCAGGTCTGGAGCTGGTCTCTGGCTGTGCCCTCCCCTGGGGCGGCCTTCAGCATCCCCACCTCGCAGTTTCACCCCCACCCCCACCCTGGTCTGCCCCGCGATCTGCATGAGGGCTGGAGGGAGACAGGTGTGCCCCACCCACCCTGGGGTCCTCAGCTCCCAGCACAGGGCCTGGCACAGAGCGGGTGCTCACTTTACAGACTGAAGCCCGAGGCCCTCAGCGAGGCCACGCAGGGCCGGGATTCGACCTGGGGTCAGTCTGGCCCTGAAGCCGGGCTTCTCTGCCTTGAAGAAGCCACCCCTAGGGCGGGGGGCTGGGGTCCCTCAGGAGGCAGGACCTGGGGCAGGGGGCGGCGGGCAGCTGGGCCGTCCAAGGGCGATGGCAGGAGGCTGGGACGTGTCCCTCCTCAGGTGTAGGAGCTGCTGCGGCGGCTTTTCCCTGACAGGGACTAAATCCTCCAGCTCAGGGTTGGGGGGTGGTGCCGAGGGAGCCGATGGGGGTGTGTGGGGGCTGGGCCTCCGGAGAGGAGATGCGGTGACCCGAGCAAAGCGCTGAGCAGGTTCCCGGGCCAGGGGGAGACCGGGCGAGCGGGCACAGCGGTGACTTTGAGGCGGGCACGAGCCCCCTGGCACGCTCCCGGGGGCCGCTACGCCCCGCTGCCCGCTGCCTCCGCACACCTTGTCCTGGCCTCGAACGCCTGGAGAGGCTGCCAGGCAAGCTTAGGGAGCTGGCGGGGAGCTGGCGGCTGCCCCCCCAAATCCCTCAGCCCCTTGCCTGGGCCACATTCTTCAATTTCCCCCGTGAGCTCAGACCTCAGCTTTCTATCATTTGACAAATATGCATGGAGCTCCTTCTCCGTGCCAGATGCAGGGACACTGACGAGCAAGGCCCCGTCGGCCCAGGGCTCAAGTCTAGGGGAGATAGTCAAGAAAGAACAGAACAGAAATACACCTGAACAGGAATTAGTTAGTGCCAGAGGTTGTAAAAGTAAACGGGAGAAGAAAGGAGAGAGTAGCAGGGGGCTGATCCAGGAGCAGCTGAAGAGAGGGAGCGGGCTCCGAGGAGCACACCCCAGGCAGAGTGGATGGCTGTGCAAAGACCCTGAGGCAGGAGCGGGCCTGGTGGGTTGGTGGCACTCGGTGTGGCTGAAGCCCAGTGCATGGGGGAGAGGAGGAGACAGGGCAGAGGGGTGGGACAGGAGCAGCCCAGGAGGGCCTTGCAGTGAGAAATGGGAGCCCAGGAATAATGAGCCGTGATTTGCGCAGAGAATGAGGTGACAGGAGGGAGACCTGCTGACTCTTGTCCTCCCCAGACCTTCCGGCTGCATCGGGAGCCCCCAGGCACTCCAACAGTGCCTTCCCGCACCCTGCCCTTTCCAGACTGTTGGCATTGCCCCCCATTCCTGGCAGCCTCTGCCCTGGCTGACCCCCCCTGCTCACCACTACCCCAGAACCCCGGTGCCTGCTGGGGCTCAGGGACTGTTGCCCGCCTGACTTGGTGGCGGCCCCACGGGGGTTTAGGGCAGTGGCTTTTGTTCTTGGGAAGTCAACCCCGTAGCCTCCCCCTACGGCCCCCAGGCTGACGGTATCTGCGTTACTTGGTACGAGGCGTCAAAACATGTTTGAGATTAGAAAGGCTTCACAGATGGAATAAAATGTGAAATGTGCTGAAATTTGTTTAAGATAAAACAAGAGGCTTCAAAGGTACATCAAGCTGTGGGAGCAGTTGCTGTACTTGACAAGCTCCGTGCCCCAGGCCCAGGGTCGCAGGCTGCCCTGGTGGGGAGGGTGTGAGGCTGCTGGACCTTCCCGGGCTTGGGCCTGGGGGGAGGATAGGGGGCTCAGAGTTATTGCACCAACTGCGTCCCAGGCAGGTTTCCCCGGACCTTTGCTGATTGTCTGAACCATGTACAAACCCCTTCCTGCCCCATTTACAGGTGGGGAAACTGAGGCCCAGAGGGGAGAAGTGACTTGTCCAGGGCCACAGCCCTGAGAAGGGAGGAACAAAGTCACGTGCTTTGCCAGGCCTGGGCCTGGAACCCCGGCTGTGATCTCGGGCCAGTTGCCCCGGCTTCCGGGTCCCAGTTTCCTCATTGCAGGCTGGGGACCTTCACTTTGTGAGGCAGAGACAATCAAATTAAAATGGTCCGTAAAACTGGCTTGATGGTGGTGTGGGCCTGGGGGCGGGGGTCCCCAGCCCTCCCAGGTCAGCTCTGACTAATAACAGCAGTGGCTTCTGCTGACCGAGGTTTGTGCACCAGCCTCCTAGTGAGAGAACGGTGGGGACCTGTTGGATGCACAGCTCCATTTTACAGATGGGGAAACTGAGGCTTGAGTCAGTAACTGGCGCGAGGCCGCGCAGTTAGGGTGGTGGAGATAGGATTTGAAGAAGGCTGACTATGCTGCAGAGCCAGAATCTGCTTGCTTGCCTCCAGGACCGAGCCTCCCATTCTACCCTCTTCTGGCTAAGCCCTGGCATGCCCCCGAATCCACGGGGAGCTGTGTGCAGCTGAGCCTCCCGTCTAGGGTTTCCCCCTTGGGCTCCTCCTTCCCATCGTGCCCTGGGCCGGGACCCACTTCCTCCGCCCCCGCAATCGGATGGCCCTCCAGCCTCACTCCAGCCCAGCACCTCCCCACTGCCGGGTCCCCTGCAGCCATACCCCTCTGCCCTGCTGCCCCCTCCCCAGTTCTGCACCACGGTGTCCCACCCCCATGCCTGTTCCCTACAAAAGCTGCCCAGTCAGCCGCTTAAAGCTCAAAGGAGCTCACTTGGCTGAGGTCCCGCCGGCCTGGGCTCTCCTTCATCTCCCTCCTCGGGTCCCTTGAGCTCCTCCCAGCTGCCTGGGCCTCTGGATACCCGACCTCCAGGCCAGCCGCCTCCAGGCTGGACCCAAGACCCTCACCGACACCAAGATTCCCCTCAATGCCCACTTACCAAGCCCATCATCCCCTGCACCTTCCATTTACTGGTAGTTTGTTATGCAAGAAATTCAAGTTCATTGCTCCAAACATGGTAATATACATAAACAAAAAGCAAAAGAAAAGTGAGTCACCCTCAGCTCTTTACGCAAATTCGGCAGCCACTGCTCACATTTCCCTGTAGGACCTTGTAGACTTTAACCCCAAACAAAAAAAAAAGTAGCTAATAACACATTTATAGAGCAAATTCTCTGTGCCAGGCATTGGGCCAAGTGTTTCTGGTGGATTCTTTCATTTCACCTCCCTACCCTAAGAGCCCAGTGACGGAGGTGCTAGGATTTGTCCCACTTTACAGATGGGGAAATGGGAGCTCAGAGAAGTTGAGTGACTTGCCCAAGGTCACATAGCTGGGAAGTGGGGAAGCCGGAGTTTGAATCAGGCAGTCTGATTTCCAAGGGAACACTGGGCACTGGGGTGCTGGGGTACCCCTGGCTGGCCGCTGCCTGGGTCTCCCCTCCTCCAGGAGCCGTTTCTGGGCCAGCACGCTGAGCTGTGTCCCGCCATTAACATAACCATGAGCATCCCTGAAACCCAATTAGGCGGTGATGGCCTGGGCCCCAGCCAGCCGGGCCTAGTCTCCACAGAAGCAGGAACCAGGGGCTGGGGCCCAGGAGAGTCTTGGGAGGGTGGGAGAATGGGGAAGCACAGGGGAAATGCTCCAGAGGGTGCAGGGGGCTGGGGAAGGCGCTGCGGGGTATGCCGCGGAGCCCCCTTGTCCACAGCCTGGGGTGGGTGGCAGGGTGGGTCCATAAGGCAGCCTTGACCCCTCTGCTCGGCCCCAGCTGGATGGGCCAGCTGGTCCCAAGGAAGGTCACAGGTTCCTCTGCCTCCAGCTCGCTGGTGGTCCCAGGCCACCCCTTGCCCTCTTCAGAGCTTCAAATTTCTTCCCCAAAGGAGAAAACCTGGGGCTATTGGAGGAGAAAACAAACCACGGGTTTGAAAAGAGAGCTGTTGGCTCTGGAGCCACCAGGCAGGGCTGGGCTGGATTTCTTACCCCCAGAGTCGCCAAACCACGGGGCCTCCCTCCCCACTCCACTCCAGTCCCTCCCGGCAAAGGGTGACCTTCGTAAGTTCGTTTATTTCATGTGTATAAAAGTACGTGCACACACACACACACACACACACACACAACCCCTTGACCCACCAACCTAACAAAACCTAACAAAACCTAACAAAAAGCATCGTGAAACAAAAAGCCCTTATGTACCCCTTTGCGATGCCCCTCTCCCCCGCAGAGGTACCCTCTACCCTGGATTTGGCATTCAGCGGCCCTTGATTTATTTAGGGTTTTACTACATTACCCCCTAAACAGGATACTCCTGTCTTCGAGTTTTATATAAACTGGCAGCTGCTGTGACTAGCTGTTGCTGATCCACGTGACGCTGGTGACAGCTAGCCAGGGAGACCCGCGCCGCTCTGGGCCGACCGCCTTCATTGCCGTGCGGTATTCCAGGGCAGGCAACCGCAACTCATCCAGCCACGCTCCCACTGACGTGTCCGCTCTTGTCCCCTGCAAACCCAGCCGCAGTAGCCTTTTGCACACACTGTGTGCACACACGTGCCAGAATTTCTCTTGGGTATGTGTCGGGAGAGAACTGCTGGGTTGTGGCAAATGCACATCTTTAACTTTACTAGGTATTGCCAAATTGTTCTCCAAAGTGGTTGTTCAGATGATGGCTTTAATATAAATTAGATCATGCCACTTCCCTGCTTAAAACTCCTTTTACACTGAGAATAAAATCCGTGTCCCTGCCCTGACCGCGTGCCTGTAACCCCTGCTCCACTCCCCCCAGTTTCCTGGCCTTTTCATGCCCCAGGGCCTTTGCACAAACTGCACGCCCTCTGCCTGGCACACTCTTTCTCCAGCTCTTTCCTAACTGACTCCTTCTCATCCTTCAGGCCTCAGTGAAAATGCCACCTCCTCCGAGAGGCCCCCTACCCACCCCAGCTAAAGAGCCCCCTGCCCCATCTTATCACCCTGCTTGTTATCTTCAGAGCGCACATCGGGGTCCCGCAATGATCCCATCCTTTTGTTTGCTGGTTGATTACAGCATGGCGGCCAGCTTTGTTCACTGCTATATCCCAGGGCTCAGCAAGGGCCTGGCACAGAAGACCTGCTCTTAGGATCACTCATTCATTCCACAGGCATTGACCAGGCCCCCTCTGGACGCACTGTCCAGTGAGTGAATGAGCCCCACGTCACGGGAGGGTGGGCTGCGTGTGGGGGGCTCTGCAGAGGGGAGGCCAGAGGGGGCGGCCAGACCACAGACACAGACCCTTCTCCCACAACCGTAGGGAGTCATGGCAGGTGCTGGAGCCGAGGCATGGTGGGGTCAGGCTTGTATTCGAAGAAGACCCTCCTCAGAGCTGAGGGGCTGAGCAGATTGAAGGGGGCAGGGGTGGATCTGGAGGTGGGCACTGGGGGGATGGTGGTGGCTGGGGATGGTTGAGGGAAGGCTGGGAGGAGAGGCATCACTGAACCCACAGCGACCAACTAATTAGAGGACATGGGGGACACGGGTGGCTGGGGGATGGGATCAGCTTCCAGATGCGGCCCACGCAGTCAGCGGAAGGAGTTCTTTGCGTGGCAGGAAGCAATGGAGGCTCTGGACCCCCTATCCCGCCTCCCCCTCTGCCTTCTGCAGGAGGGCCACACTGAGCCATCGCCTGGCCCTTCAGGAGGTCTCTGAGCCACCTGGTTCAGGGGTCTTAACCACTGGGGTGACGGTCTCCCCCTCTCAGTGACGGCTGGGGACATCTCCCCAGGTACTGCCACCATGCACCAATACTGTCCATGATTTGGGGAGGGGGGATAGACACCCAGAGGGCTCTCCCTGGACCCAGTCCAACCCCTTCCTTGTCCAGATGGGAAACTGAGGACCCAGAGGGAAAGGAACTGGAAGACCACACAACTGAGTTCTCCCGCTGTTGCTCTTGAAACGCGGTGGGGTACTGCAGCGGAACAAGTGTTCCCTTCTTCTCAATAAGGACAGAAGAAAGGCGGCAACCACTTGCTGCACGGGGAATTTAAGTTAGACACCAGGAAGGACTTCCACTGAAATTCTGCCCATCAGACCCTGCCTAGCCGGGCACCTGCCTCCTCTGTGCAGCCCGTGGCTGAGCACTCAGGACTCAGGGCTCGGGGAGGTGGCTTGTTCAAGGTCACTCAGCCAGAAAGAGGCAGTTGAGCCTGACTCTAAACCAGTGCTCCTCCAGCTGGGGGTGCCAGGGAGGCCCATCAGGAGGGCCAGGTGAGGTGGGGACAAGGCGCCCCAGTTCCCTCCTGCCACAGACCTTGGCAGGGGTGCTGTGCTGAGGGTCCCAGGCTGAGGGCCCAGGATGGCCATATGAGCACCCCCCCAGGTCCCCAGCCTGATCCCCACCCTGACTGCCTCAGAGTTCCCACTGGGCTGGCATCTCCTCCTCTCTGTTCCCCACCCTTCCCAGCTCGGGTGACTGGGACTCTTTGGAGGGAGGAGGAGGAGGGAGGAGCGGGCGCCATTGGTATGCGGAGCCAAGCCTCAGCCCCTCCATGGCTCCCTCCTCAGTGCTGGTTGCCCGGCAACCCCTTCCACCCCAGCCCATCCCTAGCACCTTTGGCCTCTTCCTCTCCCCCTCCTCCTGTGGCTCCTCTCAGGAGCCCAGGCTCAGCAGCTACTTAGCTCAGAACCCGCCAGGCCTGGCTGCCTGGAGCACCTGCCCCAGCAGGCGAGGGGTCTTGAATGACCCCACCCAACCCCAGCCCTGGGCCACAGCTCTGCGCTCCCTGGACTCAGAGAGTGGGACTCTGGGCTTAGGACAGCCTCTTCCCTTCCTCCTCTTGCCCCTGGAGTACCTGGGCCCAGCAGGTGAGGACAGGTGAGGGACCCCAGGAAATGCCATCTGTCCCTCCACAGCTCTGCAACCTCAGGATTTGCGAGGGGTTCATGACACCCGGTCCTCAGGCTCCCACTGCCCCTGACATACCTGAGGGGTTGGAGCCTGTTGGGGGTCAGAGAGGACCCAAGGGGAAGAAGGGCCCAGGGGCTGGCCTAAGGGCAGGGGCCTGCTCTGGCTGCCGGAGCTGGGTGTGGGGACTTGGGGCATCAGGCTTCAAAAGCCCCTCCATTGTGGGGGAGGCCAAGGCAGTAAGTAAACTTGGGGGGAGTTGAGGAGGACTGCGGAGTCCTGAGCCCCCTGAAAAGGAGACCTGCAGGGGTCAGAAGAGGCACGATGACAAGGGATGGAGGAGGCAGGTGGTTGGGTGCCGAGACCCTGACAGGTCTCTGAGCTCCACTCTGGAGACGGGGCGTCCTCGAGCCCGCCGCCTCCCCCTCCTTGGGCAGTCAGGGCGCCCCGTGGCCCTCTGCTCCCAAATATCTTGGGCTGTACCCTTTCTTTGGTTCAGGCCCAAACTCTCACTCCCACGGGCGGCACCTTTGTCCCCGTCTTGGGTCTCCAGCCTCCACCCCTTCCTCCCGCCACACAGCCTGCTCACTAGCCCACCGGTCTGGAGAAGGCTTGAGCTCTCACCTGGCATTCAGGGCCCTCCCTGATCAGGCCTCACCTTGCTCCCCTCTACACGACCCACACCACCCACAACTCCGGGCCTTCGCACACGTGGTCCCTCCACCTGGACGGCATCTGCCTGCCCGAACTTGGAGTGAGTATGTGTGCGGCGGGTGAGTGATAACCGAGGTGGAGAAATGTCTAAATCACCAGCAGTAGTGTGACCTCTGCTGGGAGGAATGGCTGGGGAGGGAGAGAGCCCGGGGGCA
>JAQZBX010043206.1:0-21753 GCA_029593785.1 Cabassous unicinctus | reverse complement strand
GCTTCCAATAGACATGGCAGCCTGTGTCAGGGAATGATTTCTCTAAGTAAAGCCTTAGTCACTTCTCTTGCCTTTTTGGTGCGAGTGGGAAAGATTCAAACCAACCTGAAAAGGTGCATATCATCATCAACGATATTTGTACCCCTAACTTGGCTTCACTTCTGTGAAGTCTACTGTGAGATCTTCAAAGGGGGCTATCCCCATGTGCTGGACACCTGCCGGAGCATGGAGGCCCTACAAAGGGTTGTTTATGGCACAAACTTGTTACTGGATTCTCATGGTGGCTCAGAGAGAAGCTAGCCGGGTTATGTAGTGGTATCTCCCGAGCAAGACTTCTAGTGCAATTTTCCCTAGGTGGGTGAGTTGGTGGTATCGCTGGATGAGGGCATGAGTGGCTCCTTTTGGGACAAAAATCCAGTCATCCGGGAGCAGCCAAGTTCCTTCAGAGCTTCGGCTTCCCCCTTCTCTCTTAGCCCATTCCTGTTCTTCCTGGGTATAGCTTAGTTGATTAGTCTCTTGTCCTAAGAGGGACAGCTGTGGTGTTAATTCTGGGACTCATATTCCATGGTGTCCTTCAGCCGCTTGCCAAGCTGCTTTGTCATCTAGCCTGTTTCCTTAAGCGACCACGTCTATTCCTTTCTGATGTCCCTTCCAGTAGATGATGGTGACTTTGTCTGGTTTCCAGATTGCTTCTAACAGTTGGAGGATTTCTTCTTTGTTTTTTATTTCCTTTCCCCCTGTGGTTAGGAGACCTCTTTCTTTATAAATTGCCCCATGGATATGAATGGTAGCAAATGCTTACTTAGAGTCAGTGTAGATGGCTTACTGTTTGCCCAGCAGCTAGCTGTAGGGCTTGGACCAGTGCCCAGAGTTCTGCTCATTGCACAGACCACCCCCGTGGTTGAGATGCCACTTCCACCACCTGTTCAGTCATGGTGACTGCATATCCAGCAAACTTTTCCCCATTTTTAATGAGACTGCTCCCATCTGTAAATAGTGTCTGATCTGGGGAAGGGAGCGGTTTGTCTTGGAGGTCTGGGCGACTGGTATAAACTTCCTCAATCACTTCAACACAATCATGCTCAGGAGCCCCTTCCTCATGTGGCAAAAAGGCAGCAGGGTTTAGACTGTGCACTGTTTCTATTGTCACTGTAGAGTTTCCATAGAGTAAACTTTGGTAATGTGTGAGCTGGGGATTTGATATATACCGATGCCTGTGTAAGTTTGTTAGGACAGTGACTGCATGTGGCACCATAACATGAACTGCCTGTCCAAGGGTAAATTTGTTGGCTTCTTTGACGAGGGTTACAGTTGCTGCCAGGGCTTTCAGGCAGGGTAGCCACTCTGCAGCCACAGGGTCCAGCTGCTTGGAGAGGTAAGTGATGGGTCTTTGCCAGGGGCTGAATGTTTGTGTGAGAACTCCCAATGCCAACTTGTACTTTTCATGCACGAACAGATTAAAGTTTCAAGTTATATCTGGGAGCCCCAAGGCAGGGGTTGGCTGAGTTTTCTTTTGATGTTTTGAATGGCCCCCTGTTGAGCTTCTCCCCAGGCAAGGGGCTCCTCTTCTGGACCCGTCAGAACTTTGTAAAGGGGCTTGGCCATGGCTGCAAACCCAGGAATCCAGATGCAGAAGAACCCTGCAGCCCCAAGGAACTCACGAAGCTTTCTTTTTGTGGTGGGTGTAGGGATGGTGTAGATCACTTTCTTTCATTTAGGTCTGAGCATCTGGTGCCCTTGTGTGATGCTGAACCCCAGGTACTTGACGTGTTGTTTACAGATCTGGGTCTTTCTCCAAGACACTCCATACCCAGTCTGTGTTAGAAGTTGTAGGAGAGTTTGGGTCCCTCTCCAGCAGTTCTCTTGCATGTCACTGGCAAGTAGGTCATCTACATATTGTAAGATGGCATACCTGTAGTCCTCCTGGTGGTAGGTGGCCAGATCTGCTGCCAAGGCTTCCCTGAAAAGGGTAGGGGAGTTTATGAAGGCTTGCAGGAGCTGGGTCCTGGTTAGCTGAGTTTTCTGCTGAGTTTTGGGATCTTCCCATTCATAGACAGAGGCTGGCTCAGGGTGGTGGGGCAGGTGCAGGCAGAAGAAGGCATCTTTCAGGTCCAGGTAAGTGAACCAGGCAGCTTCAGGCAGCAGCTGTCCTAGCAAAGTGTACGGGTTGTGAACCACCTGATGTAAGGTGAGGGTGGTGTTATTAATGGCTCATAAATCCTGCACTGGTCAATATCTGGTCCCATCTGGTTTTTTACTTATAATAATGAGGTGTTCCAGGGTGACTGGAACTCAATCAGGATTCCTTCTTTTCTCAGGCAATCTATGTGTTTGACCATGCCCAATTGTGCTTTGCAGGGGATCGGATACTGCCTCTGCTGGACCGGGACTGCTCTAGGCTTCAGGCCAATGATGATGGGTGCGTGGTTCCATGCCATTCCCAGTGTTATTTCCTGCCCATACCTGGGGGAAAATTTCCAGCAGTTTTCCAGATTCTGACCTGAACTTTCTTCTGCATGAAGTCTCCATTCTTCACTTCGGAGTATGATGATAAGGAGATTGAGGCCGGTCCCAAGGTTAAGCTTGCTGGCCCTTCAGGTTTGAAGGTAATCTGGGCTCCCTGTTTGGTAAAGAGGTCCCTTCCAAGTAGGGGAACTGGACATTCAGGCAGGTACAGGAACTCATGAGTCACTTCTTGGCCACCAAGCTGGCAAGGTCTTGACTGGCAAAAAGGCCTTTGGCTTGACTGGTCCCCAGTTGCTCCTATGATATTAACAGTTTTTCCACTAAAGGGGATGATGGGGGTTGTGACCACAGAATATTCAGTGCCAGTGTCCACTATGAAAGTCATTGACTGGCCCCTGACTTGTAGTTTGACCATGGGTTCGTGGGGATTAAATTCCAGTAAGCCCAGTCACCCCTATTCCAGGTTTATTGGTGACCTCAAGGAGTTGAGAGATGTTCATCCCCAAGAACCTTTCTAATTTTTGGAGTCTTCTTTTAATGTCCGTTGCTGCCTGTGCAACAAAAGCAGCATTCACCATTCTTTGGTTTTCCAGAGCTTCTTGGTCAAAAAGGGGTGTAGATTCTGAAGGCCTCACAAAGCCATTCATAGAAATCTCCCAGCGATTCACCAGGCTTTTGAGTAATTAAAGTCATCTTTGTCATGTTTGTTGGTCATTTTGCCCCTTCTCGGACCCCTCAGAGGAGTGCTTTCTGATATTGCTGGAGTGCAGCCCATCCCTGATCAGTGTTGAAGTCCCAGTTCGGTTGGGCTTCTGGCACCACCTCTCATGCCCAATCTTCCTGGTTTAAGATGCTAGTAGGGGCCTGCTCTTGCAGCCACTTTTGGACTTTCATCAGAATCCGTCATCTCTCCTCTGTATTAAACAAGTCACGAGGAGTTGGTGGCAATCATCCCAAGTAGGACGATGAGTTTGGAAAATGGATTCCATGAGATCAATAAGGGTCTGGGGCTCTTCTGAGTAGGAGGGGGTGTAGTGCTTCCAGTTTAAGAGGTCTGTAGTTGTGAAGGGCTGGTAGTACAAAACAGGCTTCCCTGGTCGGATGGTCCCATCCTTGCCGATCTGGGCTAAACCCTATGTTTCACAGAGGGGCATCTGTAACGTGGGCTATACCAACCAGAGCCTCCTTGCTATTGTGGTTCCGGGACTTCCTTCAGAGGGGGTTGATGTTCCCAGAGGGTCCCAACATGGGGGTGTTTCTGGGAGATCTGCCTGCACTCCTGGGCTAGGAGGAGAGGCTAGAGTGGCCAGAGCTTATGGTGGTGGGGGTGGGGGTGGTGGGTCCCCTTCCAAGGACCCCTGATGTATGACTGGCTTCTGGAGCCCCATTCCCTGGGCAACCAAGACCCCGCTCTGTCCCTTTTCTCCAATGCACAATCGAACCCAAGGGAGCAGAGTCTGGGCTATGTCTAACCAAGAGTCAATGTAGGGAAACTGGTCGGGGTGGCTGGGAGTTCCTGTGACAACCAGCCACACTGCGCAGACCCTGGCTATAACCAGGGTCCCTTCTGAGGGCCAGTCAACATTAAAAGCTGGCCCCTCTACTTCACATAAGGTTCAGAGGGTGCCAGGGTTCGTCCGTATGCCACAATCTCCAGAAAAGCCCCTTTTGTAATTTCCTGAGCATGCAGTTTATAACAGCAGGTGTTGACTGTGATGATCCCATACCCTAAGTCATGGCACAAGACAGACAAAGGAAAGGGGTTGCCTCTTTCAAGGCCACTCAGGTTCCTGCCTGTCTGCTTCTCTCACGAGAACTTTGGCTCATCTTAGCTAAGGCACCCGGGCCGAGTTTGGGGTGGGCCATTGTGCTGTATGATGTAGCCGTGGAAAACAGGTTAGGGCCCACTCAGGCTCTGTAGCACAAGCTGTGGAGTCACAGACTGGAATAACAGAGGTAAGCCTCTGACATCCTCACTCACCCACACAGTCACTCAGAAGTTACACAGCCCCTCCCACAGGAATTAACAATAATAAGCCCACACCCTGAGTCAGTGGTGTAAGACAGATGAAGAAAGGGGTTTCCCCTTCTGATGCCACTCAGATGCCTGCCTGCCCGTGTCTCTCATGAGAACTTCAGCTCTTCTTAGCTAAGGCGCCCTGGCAGAGTTCGGGGTGGGCCATTATGCCATAAGATGTAGCCGTGGAAAACAGGTTAGGGCCCACTCAGGCTCTGTAGCATAAGCTGTGGAGACACAGACTGGAATAACTGAGGCAAGCCTCTGTCATCCTCATTCACACACACACACAATCACTCAGAAATTATGCAGTCCCTCCCATAGGGTCTGCCCTATCCTGGGATCTCAGTATTTGAGACTTTGGGAGGTGATCAGTTTCCACTTCCGTCCAGAGATGGGTCTGACTGAGGACTTGGCACCCAGGGCCTAACCTTTCTGGAGTATTCTGGCACTGTTCAGTCTGCCTCCCCACTGAGTCAGGCAGGGGTGTGAGGACGCGGCCTGTGGGGACTGCCTCCAAAGGAGGTCCTGTCAAGAGGAAAGGTGGTGTCCACCTCTTTCACTCTGAGATCGCTGCCGGCCATGCCCATCAGCCCCAAGATGGAGGCACAACGGGCCTGCTCAGTTGGGTTTCTTGTTCAGGGAACCAAATGTTGTGGCCAAAAAAACTTAGACAGTGAAAAACCCAAGCGTGCACTCAGAGAAGCGGAGGAACAAAGTTTTATTACACATGGGCCCAGAGGAGAGTCAAGTCTCCAAAAAATCTGAGCACCCTGTATTGGCTTTCATAAGTTTATATAGGGACTTCAAGCGGCCAAATTCCTAAACAAGAAGGCCGGCAGGGGTTATAAAAGCAAAAGGTGTGAGTTTAGCTTGTCGTCCTAAAGCAGAGGGCTATTAGGGAAGAAAACAGTCATCTGTTTAGAGCTGTACATTCCAGTTGAAAGGGGCAGGCAGGGGAGTGCTTATCATTCTAAAGATGTGGATTCCAGGGAGAAAGGGAGGAAGGGAGAAAGGGATGAAGGGTGCTTATCTTCCTAAAGCTGTGTGTTTCTGCTGAGGGGGGGTTAGGGCCGCAACACTTCCTTTATCAAAGCTTCTACCAAAGCACATGAGAATTTACCTTGAGTAATATCATTAGCCTCATTTGCTGATTCTAGACCTGTTAATATTAGAAACGCTGGAAGTGTATAGTAGTATATCATTGTGATTTTAATTAGCATTTCCATTGACCATATATGAAGATGGACCACATACTGAGCCATTAAACAAGTGTTCATGAATTTGAATTATACAGATTATGTTCTCTGACCACAGTGGAATTAAATTACTCTCAACAACAACCAATTATTTGTAAATTTAACTATATATATATTACACAATCTATGAATCAAAAATGTATCAGAAGAAAAATTTAAAAATATATTGAGTTGAATAATAGGAAAAATAAAAGTATATCAAAATTAGTGGAATAGGAGAAAAGTAGTCCATAAAAAGAAATTTATAACTTTTAATGCTCATTCTGGAAAAGAAGTAAGGTCTACAGATAATGACCTACATTGCCCTCTCAGAAATCAACGAAAAGAAGAGTATAGTGAACCTCTAGTAAGTAAAAGGAAGAAAATAATTTAAAAAAATATGAATAAATGATATATATAAAATAGTGAAAGAAAAGGAAAAAGTGGGAAAAAAGGTTTATTTTAACAGATTAATGAAATTGATTAACACCTACATAGATTTATCAGGGGAAAAAATGAGAATGAAAAAATTTGAGGAGTGAAATAATAATTGATATGGACAGAAAAACCACAGCAAAACATAATTTTTTGTTTGGCAGGCATTTTCTAAATATGAATGTAATAAAAATCAACCAACAAAATTAGGTGCTAATAATAAAATTAAAATTTCAAGTAAAAATAAGAATTTTAGGAAATGTGTCCTCCCCAGGAACTTCCCAGCTTCCCAATAAAAGACTTTCTGATAAAATTGGTGTTGATATTAATACATGTGGTTTACTTTTGTTATTGTATATTTAAATATGTCATGTTTATATGATCTGCATCACTCTGTGAGCCAATATTTCCCAGACGAACAATACATGATGTTATGAAATCCATAAGTGGGTACAAGACCCATTCAAATTGCCAAAATAGATCAATGTATTTAAATTTAAGAGAATATGAAAAGTTCGTTAATATGATTTCAGTTTCTAAATTGCAAGTGTTCTTTAAGAAATCAGTACTTTTTGAATTTTGGAGAAATATCACAGAAGAATATTAATGATTATTTGAAAATACTTTTTAAAGAATCTTTTCCTTTTGTAGTCATATATCTGAGTCCATATTTTCTTCATGTTCTTCACACTAAAAAATATATTTCAACAGAACCAATGAAGAAGTAGATACAAGAATTCAGCTGTCCTCTATTAATTCAAATATTACAGTAGTTTTCAAAAATTTAAAACAATGTCTCCACTGGTTTTGCAAAATAACATACTTTATCATAAAATGTGTCATTACATCAATAAGTAAAGAATTACTTACTTTTAATAAATTAAATGGATATTTAAACATGCATTGCATCTATTTTCTAATATAATTTTAATATTTTTAATAAACCACATAAAGGTAAGATCTTTAGGGCCTTCAAAATTTTTTCAGTATGTAAATGGTCCCGGACCCCAAGTAAAATAGAGAACAGATGATTTTTCAGTATTATATTTGAAGTGACATTCTTCAAATAAATATTGGAATCTCAGGTTCTGTATTATGGCATGCATTTTTTCTTACCATTATTCTATTTCGAGGGTTTTGTTTCCATAAACATAAAAAATACTCTGGATTTATTAGCTGCCATGCCACCAGTTTTTCTCTTTCACATCTCAAGTTGCCAAATCTGCCCAGTTCTTCCATATATTGGATGTAGTGTGTATTATCCTTGCCATATCAGGGACTTTCTGCAGCCTCTATCAGAGTTACTTTCTGCCCAAATATACGCATTCAGATACTGAAAGCATGTAGTGTTGATCAGGGTTAGCAAAGTTCTGCCTTTGTGAAACCATCACTGGGTGTTACCAGCTCTGGTGAAGCTAAAAATATCCTATACTATATGAAGGGGGACTTCTGCTTCCATAGATTTGACTTCTGTCTACTCAACAAACTTTCCATGCCAACATTTGTAACTGAAATGACATCAGGTAAGAGTACATAGAGACTTTTATTTGAACCTTTATTTGCTAGGAATACCTCAGAACTTCTTACCTTTCCCACATTATGGTTCTATCCAGATTGGCAGTCATTAATAAAAATATTCAGAATAATGAAAAATCTAATTTTTCTTAAGAATTTCTTCCAAGGGATAGTTGCTGACATTCTTGAGGTTATCAAATATTATTTGTTACGTCCCATGTGTGAGAATCTGTTCCAATTTCTTATGGTAAATAAGAGCCATACTCTACCCACAATTTCTCTCTCTCTCATATTTAAATTTATTTTCCTTAGAAAATAAATCATTAAATGTTACTGTTTCTTTAAAAAATTGAGTAGTTGTTGGCCAATTATTGGTTTTTAAATATTTTTAGTTAATTTAAACTGTAAATGATTTTTCTTCATGTCATAATTTGTCTCTTATGTCCCAAACCATAAGAGAATATAATTTTCTTAGGGGTAAAAAATTTATGGATTTAATATAGGTAAATAAATGCATTGAATCTCCTGGGAATTAGGAAACATTATTGAATATTTCTTTTTTCTAGTTGCTAATTTTATTGCTAAAAGCACCATTACAGATTTAATTAATCCTGAGAGTATAGTCAAAGAATCCTTAGCAATCAATAGTTGAAGGAAAGCTGGCCTCTCTGGAATCTGAAATCACCAGTTTTCCTAAGTTTTAGGGAGTCATGACTCATATGTGTCTTTCACAAAGAATGATGATATTTATAAAGAACCCAGAAGCAGAATGGTTCATATAATTTAAGCACTGAGAAATGACTCCTTGAATATTGTCAGTGAAGAAAGAGTCAGGAGCACGGATTTTGTCAATCTTTGTAAATCTTCAAAAGATATATTCATGTTAGGAAAGAAAAACTTACATCATTTTTCAGGTAATTTTTTTTTAATTTCAATTGATGTGCTTCCCTGAAATTACTAATTAAAAATTCTGTGAAACAGCAATGATATGTCTCAGTTTGTTTAGCATACACATGCTTTCTTATTTTACTCTTCCAAAGTGTGTGTTCATTGGGTAGCATGAATGTTTCTGATTCTAGTGTTTATTTTAGGTGATTCATTTTTTAAAATGTCACTTGAAGGTCTATGTGTGATACACAGTCTAGACTCTAAAGTTTGAAAACATAATGACATAAAATTCACTTGAAAATCAACTACTGCAGGCACACTGAATGAGCTATTTCTTGAAGTAGATTCTAAAGGATAGCAAAGTATTTTACTGACAAAATAGAGTTATGATGGCATTTCATGGAAACCTACCAATATGAAATATTCCTTAAAATATAAAAGGAAATGTTGAGATGTCCAGTATAGATTTTAGTACAATTTCTAATATTTATTTGTTCAATATTATGAATCAGTGATGCTCTACATGAGTCATTTTTAATGTATTACTGTATATTATCTGTTTAACACTAGATGAGGAATTAGCAATCCCACTGGATATGCTGTTGCTGACATTTTAAAATTGTAAAGTAAATTATTTCTAAATATGCCCAAGATAATAAGGAACAGGAGAGAAAACCTTGAACTCTCTTTTATGAAAAATGTTATTCATTTAACCATGTGAATGCATTCTCATGGACAGGTTTATGATAAATTTTGTGAAGGGAAACATGAGGTTTTGTATCAACTGAGGAGAAATTTGCAATCTTAAGAGATGGAGAATAGGAAGGAGACCTCTAAGGATCAAGAGCTAATGCATGATTTTGATGAAGCAAATGAAAACACTCAGGTGTAAGAGTGGTTCAATTCAGTGACATACAATATAGGTCAATAGCATAACCTTAATCACTGGTCAATATTTTTATAGTAAAATTCTCTGCTAAAAGGATTTTTTCTTCTTTAAAATGAGGAAAATAGAAGTAACCACACATCACTGAAGAATTTTTATAGAAAAATAACTTGCATAAAATATTTTTTTTAAAAAACTAAAAATTTATGTTATAACCAATTAAGCAAATCAATATTATTAATAACCAGTAAATGGTGATCAGAATTGTAAAATATATTTGTAAATATACATGGACTATATGTAAATAAAATATTAATAAAATGCAAATTATAAATGCTTATAGTTATAAACCTTCAGTTTTAGCTTTTTCATAAATGGAATTGTTATAATACTGAAATTTGACTAAAGAAAATTAGCTTTTGGAATGAAAAAATAATGAACTTTAAGTTAGTTTTTTTTATGATTTGAAATGCTTCAAGACAAGCAAAATTAAATCACTTGAAGTTAGCATAGATATTTTTGAATCAGCAGATATAAGCAATTTTTACTGTATTTCAGCGTGTAGAACAGATATCTAAGCAGACCATTAGCCTTATTAAATATTGTAATGACTGCCTCACTGTGAAAGGATGTGTTTTGGAGAGGTAGTGTATGGTGGGATGTTTTTGTTAGATACTGTGTGCAGGTGAGGAGGTGAAGTAGAGAGACAGCAAGAGTACTCGGGCTATCTACTACCTAAGAGAAATGGAATTGAATAGGTTCTGAATCAAATCACACTGTTTTTATAGATGATGCTTCAAAGGAAGAAAGAAAACACAAACACACATATCTTATAAAATTGAAAAGAAAAAATGGTCTCATTTCAATTAACACCATTCAGGGAAAAGCCTCAGAGTCACTCATTAACTTTTTTATAGAAAAAATAAAAAACTAGGTTATGCCATCAAGGAAGGCAGACAACAGAAGTCATCCTAAGCCCCTGGCAGCAGAAGAGAATCAGTAAGATTTATAGAGTGTTAAAACATACCAGCCGATATGGACAGCTTTTTACAGAGCATGTCTGGTAATACCCTTTGATTTTGAAGAAAATAAGAAAATAATCACTGGATGTGTTCAGGTGGAGTTTGATAGATATTATACAGAAATAGTGTAAAGATTACATTTTATTTGAGGGTAGTATGGTTTGTCTCCATTTTGATTTTTGGCATGATCATATTTTATACTTTGACTTCTAGGAATGCTGCAGCATATAAGCAGGTATGGACAATATCGCCATAATCACAGAATTCATCCTCATGGACATCACAGGCTCTCAGGAAGGCCAAGTCTTGCAAGGTCTCCTGTTTTTAATGGTTTATCCGGGAACTTTGACTGGGAATTTTCTAACTGTTGTTGTCATTGTAACAGAACCATTTTTACACACTCCAATGTACTTTTTTATAGGCAATTTATCCCTCATAGATCTTCGCTGCATTTCAGTTACCATTCCCAAAATGTTTGTGAATTCTCTGACAGGAAGTAAATTGATTTCTCTTCCAGCATGTGCTGCTCAGATTTTCCTTTTTATTTTCCTTATATCCACAGAGTTGGCCTTCCTTGTGGTGATGTCCTATGATCACTATGTTGCTATTTGCTACCCTCTGCACTATGGGCTCACCATCACCCCGTGTCTGTGCACACAGGCAGCTGGAGTTCATGGGCAAGTGGGTTGGTGTATTCCACTACCCACAGAGGAACCATGTTCAGTCTTTCCTTCACAGAGTCCAATGTGATCCATCAATATTTCTGTGATATGCACAGATTTTAAGGATCTCATCTTCAGATGTTCAGTTTTCTGAGTCTGTCATCTATTTATAAGTGCTTGCATGGGCTTAATATGCTGTGGCTTTTTGTATATATCATACATTAATATATTTTCAGTGATACTTAGCATGCAGTCTGTGGAGGCCTGTACCAAAGCCCTAGCCACTTGTACCCCACAATAGGCAATTCACCTTTTATTTGCCATTTCTGGATTGATTGCTGTCTTAGGTCCCATTGCATATAAAGCATCTCTTAAAAATCTTCTCACAGCCATATTCTACCATGGTGCCTCCATATATAAACCCCCTCATCTACAGTCTTAGGAACAAAGAGATTAACAATGCTCTAGGCAGAATGTTCAACAAATATTTTGAGTTAGCAAAGAGGGGTATTCTTAATTAAATAACTTTAAAAACAAAATTTGAAAGAGAAGTGAATTTTTAAAACTTAAAAAAATTGAAGAATGTTCAATATATGTTTGAAATAAGTTTTTAAATTAGAAGAAATTGTCACTGTACAGACAGGACACAAGATATTACAGGGATAAAAGGAAAAATGTCAAAAAAATTTTTTAAATATTTTTCAGTTTTTAATATCCTAGTCTTTTAATGTTATTTTATTTTCAGTTTTTAAATTTTTTTAATGTATTTTAGTTCTTAGATTTAAACCTATCATTATTATTTCATTTTCCTACTAATTGTACTTGGATATTTTATTGATTTCATTTTTGAAGAAGCTTTGGATCACAGAAAGGTTACAACTGGGGCAGGGGAGGATCATTCATGTGCAGTGTAAGTGATGGGGGATACATGGGAGGAAGTTGACCTGGGCTTACATATAAGGTATGTAAATATGTTCAACTGTTCACGGGCCATTGTCACAGTGGGTGGAGACTCACACAATAGCCAAGAGAATATTGAATTCCCATCCTGTGGAGCTCTGCCACATTCTCTAATGAAGCAACAACATTCCCCCAAAAGCAGGGACAATGACTGTGGAAGAAGGATGATCCATTGATGGGCCTTTGATATTGATGACTATGCTTATGAGCTCTTGAAATTGAAACTTATCCTGTTGTTGTGGGGTGCTTAAGAGTTGCCTCCTAAGAACCTCCTTGCTGCTCAAATGTGGCCTCTCTCTAAGCCAAACTCAGCATATAAATGCATTACCTTCCACATAAGTGTGGGACATGACTCCTGGGGATAAGCCTTCCTGGCACTGAGGGATTACTATGAAGCACCAACTAGCAATGCAACTGGAAAAAGACCTCAAATGAAAGGGAGAAAAGGTAAAGACAAATGAGTTTATATGGCTGAGACTTCAAAGTGAGTCAAGAGATAATCCCAGAAATAAGGCTTATATGCACCTCAACAGGATCTCATAGACTGCCAAAGTGGATACTACCCCAAATAGTAGGGCTCCTGAGGGCTCTGGAGATATCCAGGTCCTATGGTCAGGGCAGATAGCTCCACTGTTTGGTGCTTCCCAGTGGGCCCTACTGTGGAGTTTATGCTCCTGAGAGTGACAGAGTTGGACTCAATTATGGCTTCCCTACTCATGGCTCATTTATCCCTTCTATTTAAACCTATACTTGGTGCTGAAGTTTCTAGATGTATGTCCAAGAGACCGGCATCTTTGAGCTGTCCATGTGCCAGCTGGGTCCAGAACCTCCGTGGAATTGCAACACCTTCTTTCCATTTCATTGGACGTACCCAGGACAAATAACAAGGAGGTGAAGCCTGACAACCACCATACCAAGGAAACAAGAGAGCCTACAACTGCAAGCAAGAGAGTCCCATTCATAGGATGTATCAGATCAATGCACCCTCACAATTAGAGGTGGCATGGACATTGTCATCCCAGAATCCTCAGGATTGGGGAATAAACCATGGACTAGAGTGGACTTACTGGTATTCTACTATAGATACATTGTGATTTTAGCAATGGAAGAAATGACAACATTGATGTGGAGGCATTGTGCATTGGCAACTCGGGGCGCAGGGAGAAGGAAAAAAACATTATAATATGGGGAATTTTCGGAACTTGGGAATCATCCTGAATGACATTGCCATGACAGATATAGGCCATTTCATATTGTCCCATAACATGCAGAACTGTGTGGAGAGAGTGTAGACTACAATGTGAACTATGGTCCATGCTCAGTGGCAATGCCCCATGATGTGTTTATCAGTTGCAATGAATGTGCCACACTAATGAAGGGTATTGTTTATGTAGGAGGTTGTGGGAGGTGTGGGGAGTGAGGTATATGGGAATCCCTATATTTTTTGTGCTACATTTATGTAATCTAAGTATCTTTTAAAAAATAAAAATTTATAAAAAATGAAACTATGAGATACCACTGAAAAAAAATTGAATCTTTTCCTGTAAATATCTAATGTTTTGTTATTGTGTACTTTGGTTTTGTTTACATATGTGATAGTGAGCTATATATCTCTTCATTGTAGTTTCTCATACTCAATATCATAATTATATAAAGTATGCTTACATGAAAATACTTTCCATACTGTCAAAATATTTTGGAAAATATTTGGCATGATTTTGAACTAAAGGTAATGTATGGCATTGTAAAGAGAAGACCACACCTTATATATCATTACCATAACTGGGCCTACACAATTTAGATAACTAAAGGTACTGAATTCTGCCACCCTAGAAGATAAAATTGATTATATTTTGGATAGTGATGCCTACTGTTTAAATTGCTCTCCTTGAACTCAATAATATAGTTGTGTCTGGGATAATTAATAAAGTGATTATAACTGAGATAAAACTGGAATTGAGGAAATAAAGATACAGCCTAAGGCATGTTCTAATGTTGACACCCTTGAAGCATTTCCCTCATGGAAAAGGCATAGTCAAATTCCTGTCCTTTAATACAGAATGTAGTTTGGTAGCTATTTTTCTCTCCCATAGCTCTGGATAAAACAATGAATGTCATGCCTGATTCATTCAACCTTTCTTCATATTGAAAACAAGGAATCAGTAGTTACAAAATTTCTAACACTCTTTGGGTTCTGCTTCTTTTATTTTCTTGATATCATATAATTATGAATTTTACAAAATGAAGTGAGTCATAGCAATAAATGGGATTAGATTTTGCCTGCAGAACACCAGATGTTTATTATATTATGTGACGCATTCTCCCAGAAATAAGATAAAAAACTTTATAGTCTGAATATGGAAAGTGTTTTATTCTTTCTAATTGTTAACTGCTGAGCTTAAATTCTGGTGGCAAAAGATTGTATTAATCTTTAGATAGCTCATGAATGAATTCTTTGAAGAACTTTAAAACTCCTAAAATAGAAAATGCTCAGTATTAAAGAACTTATGTTCCTTTAAAAATTCAACAGCTACAATGAAAAAAATCAACCTCACTTTCTATTGCTATAAGCAGAAGAAAGCAATTAATGAAGATCACAATACTTTTGTCATCAAATAAAATTTGCACATATTCCTCCAATACTTGAAATATATACTAATAAGTTCAATATTTCAACAATTTAGGAATCCTTCATCTGTGTTTTTAAAATATATTTGTTTTTACAAGTCTCAATTGCATGGTTGTTTCCTGGGTAAAAATAACAATGACCAAATTTCTACTCAAGTAACATTACAAAGGGGAGAAGTTACATATTTAAAGTTTCCCATATTTGAATGTGTTTATAGTTATATAAAATATAAATATTTATATGCATGATTAGAATTTATGACCTAGTTATCTTCTCCAGATATTTAAATATTGAGATCCATTGAATTCTAATCATTGGGTTCCTGATAAATTTCTGAAACTCTTCTGATTCTACATCTTTTATTTTCTTGATATTATATAATTATGGATTTTATGGATTTCTGAACTTCTACACTGAAAATTCTGAGTGTTATTAATAAATGTTCACAGAATATTGTTCACCATATCAGTCATGATGCTTGTTTTCCTTTCCTGAAAATTTTTTCCTTATACTTATGATTTTTAAATTTGTAATCACCAACTTTATTATATCAGGATCAGGATGATCATTTATTTCTTCCTTAATTTCATCCTATCTGTTTTTAAATTACATATTATGAAAAAATTTCTTCAAGATCTATTCAAACATGTCAGATGATTTTTAATGCTTGATTATATATATATATATATATATATATATATATATATATATATACACACACACATATAATCACTTACTTCAATTCTCTTTAGTATGCAAATTATTTTTCACATAGCATAATACAGACATGAAATCATCCCTTAACTGTCTGAGTATGTTGACAGGAACGTCTAAAATGTCCCACAGTCATCTTAATTGTCTCAGTATATTTGAGGTTTTTTAAAAATGTTTGCTTATGCTCTTTCTCTTTCAAAAGCTGGATTTTTGCCAAGGCTTTGTAGTCTTGAGATGTCTGTCCACAATTAGGATTGATATGATTGTTATTTGATAATGATCTTTGCACTTTGGAGGTAATTGCATGTTGAATTCTGTTTAATGATATGTAGGAGTGGGACAGAATAAGATTTGGTGGTAACCTTTATGCCATGTTGCAGGTCTCTTTTTTTCTGGCCTCAGTTCACAAATGCTACCCAAAGCTTCCTTTCATCATTTTTTCAGTTTATGTTTCAATATAGAGGACTCCTTAGATAGATTTAAGCCTGAACATATCTGCCTGCTAAGTGTTTCAATTATTAGCAGAGTGAGACTAAGGGAATTGACTCTTCTGCAAGCAAAATCTCAGTGTATGATGGCTCCATATTTCTGATTTTTAAGATAACCAACAGCCTCTATCACATATTCTGCATCCATATATACAGTTGATATTGTTTATAAATCCCCAAAATAAATATTTGATTATGTTTGTAAACTGGTCTGTTCCTCTGGGCATATTAGATTATATAAGATTCAGAGGTTTCACTTTTACTTGGTTAAATAATGATTAAGGATTTTATTGGGCCATGTTAGAAGGATGTTGGGTCCCTGCCCCCTTGGTGGGCAGGGACTCACAGAGAAATAGCACCACAGAGAAGGGAGATGAGAGTTTTAATGCTTGAGCCCTGGGAAGTAAATATGCAGAGAAGCAGATATGTGAGGAAAGAGGGAAGGCTCCATTAGACACAGGCCATAGGGAGAGAGATGAGCCTTTTGCTTGACAGTTTACAGCTGGCCTTGAGGAGAAGGCAAGCAAAGCTGATCCCAGATGGAAATGAGCCCTGGGAGAAAGAAGAGACTTATCCCAGCCTACAGTTGATATTGGAAGAAGCTGGGACCATGGAGACTTAAGAGGAAGAGAAAGGCTGGACCCTTGATGATGTCAGCAGCCATCCTTCTCCAACACATGGCAGCAGACTATGGTGAGGGAAGTAACATGGTTTATGGCCTGGTAACTAAGTTTGTAGCCCACATAAATACACTTTACAAAATCCAATAGGTTCTGGTATTTTGCATCAGCATCCCTTTGTCTGACTGTATGGAATTTGGTACCGGAGAGTGTGGTCATGCTTTTGCAATTACCAAAATGCTGGAATGGTTTTATAAATGGGTGAGGGGTATTTTTTGGAGGAATTATGAGATGCTTGATGGAAAAAGCCTAAATTGATTTGAAGAGACTAGTGAAAGGAATACGAATGCTAAAGAGCCTTGTTTTGATGGCTTAGAAGTAAATGAAACTGTTATTGGAAACTGGAGTAAATGCAATCCATTTTTTAAAGTTGAAGAGAACTTAGAAAGAATGATTCCTGATATTATATGGAAGGCAAAATTTGAAAATGGTGAGCCTGGGCATTTAGCTGAAGAACTTTCCAAAGTAAACTCAGAGAATGCAGCTTGGTTTCACCTTGCAGCTTATAGCAAAATGCTAGATGAGAGAGATAAGCTAAGAACTAAATTGTTGGGTGGAAAGAAAATGAAAACTAATTCTGGAACTTCAAATTCTCTGGAAATCAAGCTCCCAGATGATAGTGCCTCATTTGAGGACTTACCTAAACTTGGGACTTGTAAATCAGGATTGAAGATGCAGTTACCTAGGAAAGACTTGTGGAAAGTCTTACTGTCTGATGGCTTGGACCTCTGCTTCTTGCATGCTAAACCAACAAGCTTATTGAGAGTGTTGTATTAACAAAACCACTGTCAGCTTGGAGTAAGAGGGACATGGAAAGGAGATATTGAAGGAGATACAGCTTTAAGAGGAAAACCATGGAAGCTGAGATCTGGCATTAAGACATTACCATGGGCCAAAAGAAGAACATCACCCATATGTACAGACAGCATGAGTTTGCCCTGGCAGTTGAAGAGGGTGGATGTTTCCACCCAATGTTTGAGAAGAGTTTTGCCACCCCAGAGTACAGAGAGGGCGGACACATTCCCCAAGGATTAGGGAGGTTAAAGTCACCATCCATATGTCTGAGAAGGTTGGATCTGTCCTCCATGCATTAGGGAAGGCCAGGTTGCAAACTTGTTGCTCTGAGAGGGTTGGCCCTGTATGCCAAAGTTTAGGTAGGTTGTTCTCTTCACTTTACTGTACTAGGGTGTCAATATTCAAACCCATTGATTGGGTAAAGTGTGGCAACCACCCCAGTGCTCTTGGAGGGTGAGATCTGGAGCTTGGTTGACAACCAGATGCTTGATGAGGGTGGAACAAAGAAAATATCCATTGGGCAAGCCTGTGGAAAGGTTGAGTCCTTGTGAGGCCCCAGGGAGAAGAAACCATCATTTTAAGAATGACTCTCAGACTTTGAAATTGAATGGGATATGCCCTGCAGGTATTCTGAGCTATGAAAAACCCATGACTCATGTTTCCTTCCCAATTTCTCCTTCTGGTAATGCAAATATTTATCCTTTGTCTTTTCATTTGTGTATTGGAAGCAGATAAATGATTTTGTAAGTTCCAGAGGTCTACAGCAGACCAGACTTTGCTCCAAGAAAAACTGTATTTTCATAAACTGATTTCGATATGATTTTGTACTTAGTATTGCTACTGAAATAAGGTTTTTTTTGAATATTTTAATGTCTTTTTGGAATTCAGAGGGTGGAATGTGGTGTTATATTATTGATGAATTCCAAAAGGAAATATTGATTATGTATGTAAACTTGTCTGTTCCTCTGAGCATATTAGATTTTATTGGATACAGAGGTTTCACTTTTACCTGATTAAATAATGATTAAGGCTTTGAATGGACCATATCAGTAGAATATTGAGTCCCTGCCCCATTGGTGGGCAGGAACTCACAGAGAAACAGCACTACAGGAAAAGTAGGTGGAGCCCCAGGAAATAAATATACAGAGACGCAGATACATGAGGAAAGAGATAAGGCTCCATTACACACAAGCCCTGGGAAGAGAGATGAGCCAGTTGCCTGATAGTTTATCGCTGGCTTTGTGGAGAGAGCAGAGCAGCTGAGTCCAAAGAGAAATGAGCCCTGGGAGGGAGATGAGATTTATTCCAACTTAAAGTTGATATTGGGAGAAGCTGGGATGATCAAGCCTTAAGAGAAAGAGGAAGGTTGGACCCTTGATGATGTCGGCAGCCATCTTGCTCCAATATGTGGCTACAGACTTTGGTGAGGGAAGTAACTAATGCTTTATAGCCTGGTAACTGTAAGCTACTACCCCAAATACATACCCTTTACAAAACCTAACAGATTTCCGGTATTTTGTATCAGCACCCTTTTGGCTGACTAATACATATACAATCACCCAAGGCTTCCTCTTCCATTTATTAGACACCAATTTTCATCCGTTGTCTTCCAAAATTTATAAATATTAGTCCATGAAAACTTCCCATGTCTTCACATCTGATGTTTACAACTTTTGTATTTCTTTAATAGTATTTTGATTGTGCCTTAATTGGGATAAGAGATAAATGCATTTATCCTAGACTAAAAGTATATTGAAGATTTTTAGGAGAGTTGTGAAATAAATATGATTGGACTTCATCATAAATTGAAATCTTGAATACATAGATAGATGAAACATGGTTGGATTTCAGTCATTTGATACTCACAGAAACTCATGTCTTCCTGCTGCAACCTCTAAAGCATTTGTCTTTATTTTACAATTCTCCCCTATATTACCATATTACAGTCATGGTTTCAGATTTAGTTGATCTCTGTGCTCCAAGTTAGGAACATCCCCTCCCATCTTCCTAGAAATTAGAAAATTTACCTTTTTAATTTGTCAGAGCAAGAAGTACAAAATCTCCTTATAAATTAGTGATTTAGTAAATCCCAGTTCACAAGTTTTTCTCTAGTCCTATGGTCATTTGTCACAGAGTTGGGTGCTAAGTCTTCAGTAAGACAAAGAGCCCATCAGGAGTTGCTGCTCAAATAATAAGTATATAAGAAGGTATGGACCATGTTCCTGAAGCATAAGACAATGCACATTTTTTATACTAAAGGGGAGAAAATAAAATTATAATGCTTGGAAATGAGAATAGAGGGAGTGACCCAATTTTTAAAGGATTAACGACAGCATTTAGCTGTAACAATATTTCCCTTTGCTCTTATGTTACCACATTTGTTGCTCTAAATTCTGCATGAAACCCTGACTGTTAGTCTCAGTGTCCAGCAATAACAGTATTTAACATGGACCCATTTGTGTTGACTATACAAATCATTAATTTTAATAGAGCATTCTTGAGGTAATTTGTATTATTCTTTTTCATATATATTTTTTATTTTTAAAGAAGCTTTATATTACATAACTGTTATATAAAAAATATAGGGATTCCCATATGCCACCCCTCCCCCTCCCATACTTTCCCACATTAACAACATTTTCCATTAGTGTGGTACATTTGTTACAGTTGATGAAAACAGAGTGAAGTATTGCTATTATTATAGACTTATTCTAGCAATAGAAGTTTATCATTGCTATAATAATGGCCACCAGAGGATCTGAGGAGAGGAAGAGGTAAGAATAAGTGTAACATGGGGCATTTATGGGGCATTGGAATTTTCCTACATGATATTGCAATGATGGATACAGGACATTAAATATTTTTTTCATAACCTATAACATTGTGTGGGGCAGAGTGTAAACTATAATGTATTATTCTTAATATATTAGTGCTCCTCCCTATAAGAAGTAAGTGCTCCGGTATCCCTTTATCAGAAAGCTTGACCATAAAGGAAACTTACATCAAATAAAAATAAAGGAAATGAAAAGTGAGGCTTTAAAAGCTGGATTATGCATTTTCATGACCAATTTTCTCTTTGACACTTGGATAGAACCTTCTCTATCAACTTGGGTTCCAGATTTGAAACAGTAACCAACACAAAAATGTATTAATATATATATAACATGACTGAGAACTAAAGCTGCACTGAGAATTGAGGGTTCAATAAAGTATAACATAACATAAGCTGATTGATTGAATACCACACTCTTTTCTAAGCAAGTTGTATCAATTAATACCCACATCAGCAATATCTGTAACTACTTTTTGCCCAGATTCTGTATCAATGCTCTATTTTTCAGATATTTAAATTTTCCAAATGTGCTGAAGTATAGAAACACCACATATATGCACAAACACACATACATGATTGTGATTTTAAATATTAATGTACTTTATTGTTAATCTAGAATTCCTCTTCCATGAACTTTCTGGCATATTCTTTCATTCATCTGTTATAGAAAATTCTGTGGTCTTCTATATGCTTTGAAGAAGTGATATATTCAACTTTAAGATAATCAAATATTTTACATTGTGGTTTTTGTTAACTTTTGGTATAAGAAATCCTTATCTATGCTGATATTCTGAAGAAAATATCCTATTGGTGTTTAAAATAATTATAATATGATTTTCATATTTTGTCTTTTATTTGAGCTTGTTTTTGTATGGTGAGAGACAGGAGTGAAATTTCATTTTATGCAATGAGTTTATTCAACTCTCCAAGATCCATTTACTGAAAAGTACATTGTGTCATATTAAGTATTTTTATACGAGGTTGCTTCTGTCTGTGCCCTTTATACTGTTGCCATAGTCTATCTCCTACTTTTATTTTTATTTCTGCATCCACATGACTTAAATTCATATGAATGTAACATAAATTATATTTGGAAGTGATAATTAAAGTTGAAAAAAATTACTGTATGACGTGAAATGCTTCATGGAAAACACATGGAAATGTTTGAGATTATGATGTAGAAATTTTAAAGGATATTTTTTCATTAAATTATGTAGATAATGCTTAGGGAATAAGTCTGGACAAAATTCTATATATTCATTAAATATTGGAGAGTATTACTTTGTCTGACAGAATTATGATTTTGGAAGTAGTAATTATCAAGGAAAATATGTCTTAGGCTGTGGGTATCCACTGAAGTGGTGAATTAAACTGTTAGCTAATTTGTATAATTTTTTTTAATGGAAGAAATTTGTAATTTTGAGATTGTCTATCACTGAACTGAGCTGAGTGGAGAGAAAGTAAAGCTGAGCTATCAGGTTCAAAGGTAGCCAATTAAAACAGAGAAAATTGGAAGTATACATTG
>JAQZBX010043205.1:6721-21857 GCA_029593785.1 Cabassous unicinctus | reverse complement strand
ATTCAAATAATATTTATAGAGTAGGATGGAAATGAAAAATCAAGTTGAGATATTCACTGGTAATATATATATATTTTAAATATTTTTTATTAGAAAAGTTGTGAGCTTGCAAAACAGTCACACATAATGTGCAGAATTCCCATACATCACCCCTCCACCAATATCTTGTATTGTTGTGATTATTTGTTATAGATTATGAAAAAACATCATCAAAGCATTACAACTAACTGTGGTCCATAGCTTACACTTGGTATATTATTATTACACTTGGTATATTATTATTAACACCATGTATTAGTATTGTACATTTGTGATTGTTCATGAGAGAACACTCTTATATTTGTACCCTTAACCACAGTCCATCACCCACCAGCTGGTTCACTGTTACACCGTCCCATGCCTTGTACCGTCCATCCAAAATGTACACTCAGTAACTCTCACTTTCATCACAGAGTTGTGCAGTCATCCCCTCGGTAAATTTATGAATGTGTTCATCTCCCCCAAATTCCATACCCCCCTATTATTGATCATTAGAGTTGATATAGTACCTTCTTTGACATTGATGCAAGAATATTACAATATTATTCCAAACTGCAGTCCATAAGTTACATTAATTGTATTTTCCCCATGCATCACCATATCTTTATCACCTTGCAATAGTCATGTACATTTGTTCGACTTCATAGAAGAACATTCTTGTATTTGTTTTATTGACCACAATCCTCATCCACCACCAGGTTCAGTCTAGGACGTAAATGTCAATTGAAAGAAAGCTAGAGAATAATCTAGGAACTGAATAATATAGAAAAAGCCTGTTTTTTTTTAATTTTATTTTTTGCTAATTATGGAAAACATTTGAGGCCTTCTTTTATGAAACTTCAAGTGAGCAGGGAAACAAAAACAAATGCTTATGAATGTCTTTTGGGAAAGGTAGAGATGATATTGTGTCAAATGTAAAGTGTTAAATTCAATAAGCAACTCTGATATATTTGTATTTGAAAACTAAATTTCGATTAATATTCATAGACCATAGTTAGGGCATATACAGGGATCTTGAATGACTCTGATCTCTCTTTAATAACCAGCACATTCGTTTTTATGGCACTTTTCAGTTTATAGCACAATACCACCTATATCAGATGAGGAAACCAAAGCTCAGACAGGTTTCGTGGTTCACTGAAGGTCATAGAGCTAGCAACTATGTGAGCTGGGACTTGAGCCCAGATCTTCTGTGAGTTCTCTAGATGTCTCTCTCTTTTGATCATTTTGTGGAGATTGGCTATGAGCCTGAATTCCAGAACACACGTTACATCATGTTTTTCTGTTTTTAAAATACGGCAACTCAACTTGAACCACAATTTCTAAAAGCAACCCCCCGGCAAAAATCAATTGGAAAAGCATTCGATTGAGTTTAAGCTACTTAAATGAAAGGTTGTGTTTACTCAGCCAGCATTCAACCAAAATGTCTTGGTGTGTGGTACACACCTCAGCATCTGCCCCTTCACCTCAATGGATTGCTTAGTTTTTAGAATTAGGTTTCGAAGAAGTCCTTCAGTTTTCCTCAAATGAATCCCTGGGAATTTTAATAAGCTCATGTACATGAAATGATTATTCCTATTTGACATACCCTAAGGAACAACATCTGTGATAGTCTAGAAATAAAATGATTGCTCATTATCTCCATGTTCTAAGTAAATGTTTGTTCAAAGATGCTCTATATTGGAATGTTTTCATTGTCGTTAGTCTACTCCATGAAGCCATTTGTGAAACCAGACCCATTCAGGGCCATCCACGGAATGTGGAGGCTGGGAGACCACAGGGTCTGTCCTTCTTCACCTCCCAAGAGAGTCACTCCCTGTGGGATCTGAAGCGCTTGGCCTCCCAGGCTAATTTGCTTCACACTCTCAGTAAAATCCAGATGGCAGCTGGAGTTTCTCTGTTCTAACGGGTGGAGAGAAATTGCCTCGAACCTCGTGGTCCACCCCACTGCTCCCAAGCAATTGTAAAGTCTGTGGGGAGCCAAGCTGTCCATGAGCCTTCCATGAATTTCAAAAAACTTGCTAGGCTCAGAGTGTCCTTGGTCTCATGGACATGGCTTCTTCATGTGCAGAGTAGTTGTTAGGATGCTGATCTCACCCTTTCATTGGGAGATTTTCTCAGCCTTCCTTGTTTTCTAACTCCTCTTGAGTAGTTCTTCTTCTGGATATTTAATTTCCAAATACCTTCATGGTTGTTGCTCTCTTCTGAAGTTTCCTTTCTTTGGTGGCCTCATGACCTTTCAGGGATGCTGTGTCTTTTGTTTCTCTATCCTCACCCCATCCACTGTTAACCTATATTATAGAAGCCAACTGTATGAGTTTGCTTATTCTAATTGTTTCAAATCAGTGAGATCATACAATATTTGGGTTTTTTTTTTTGTCTGGCTTTTTCACCCAACATGATGTCTTCAAGGTTTATTCATGTTGCTGCATGTATCAGGACTTCGTTCCCTTTTATGGCTGAATAATATTCTATTTTTTTGTATGTACCATATTTTATATATTCATTCATCAGTTAATGGATACTTGGGTTGCTTCCATCTTTTGTCAATTTTGAATAATGCCACTATGAACATCAGTGTGAAAATATTAGTTCAAGTCCCTGCTTTCAATTCTTTTGAGTATATAATGTGTAGTGAGATTGCCGGGTCATATGGTAATTCTATACTTAGCTTTCTGAGGAACTGCCAAACTGTCTTCCATAGCCACTGCACCATTTTATATTGCCATCAGCAATGAATGATGAGTGTTGCTATTTCTCCGTATCCTCTCCAACACACTTGTTATTTTCCATTATTTTTTTATATCAGCCATTCTAATGGGTGTGAAATGGTATCTCATTGTGGTGTTGATTTGCATGTCCCTGATGACTAATGATGTTGATCATCTTTTCATGTGTTTTCTGACTATTTCTATGTCTTCTTGGAGAGATGTCTATTTAAGTCTTTTGCTTACTTTTTAAACAATTTATTGAAGTATATCATTCATATGTGAATGTACATAAACAATAAGTGTATAGTAAAAGTTGTTAACTTACAAAACAAGCATGCATACCATCACACAGGGCTCTCATATACCACCCAACCATAAATACTTTGCATTGTTGTGAAACATTTGTAACAAATTATGAAAGAGCACCATCAAAGTGTTACTACTAACTGTAATCCATATCTTACATTTGGTGTATTTTTCCCCCAACCCACCCTATTATTTTTTATTTGTTCATAAACCATACAATTTATCTTAAGTGTAAAATCAATGGCATTGGTATAATCACCAAGTTGTACATTGATCACTTCAATCAATATTAGAGTAGCTTCATTAGTCAAAACAACAACAAAAAACAAACCACTATCATACCTATATGTTAGCGCTACTAACTACAAATCCTAATATGTGCTTTCACAATTTCTATTCATTTCCAAACATTTGCAAGGAACGTTTTACCAATTCTGCACAGATTAAACCTCAGATTTCCATTCTCTATTCTCTAACCATATTCATTCTCTATTCCATGAGTTATTATATTTAGTTCATAAAAACAAAATCATACAATATTTGTCCTTTTGTGCCTGGCTTGCTTCACTCAACATAATGTCCTCTAGTTTCATCCAAGTCGTTATATGCTTCATGACTTCCTTTCTTTTTACAGCTGAATAAAATTCCATCATGTGTATATACCACAGTTTTTTCATTCATTCATCAGTTGATGGATACCTCGGTTGTTTCCGCCATTTGTCAATTGTGAATAATGTCGCTATGAACATCAGTGTGCAGATGTCTGTTTGTGTCACTGCTCTCAGTTGTTCTGGGCATATAACTAGTAGAGGTATTGCCAGGTCACATGATAGATCTATCTCTAACTTCCTTAGGAACTGCCAAACAGACTTCTATGGTGGCTGTACCATTCTACAGTCCCACAAACAGTGAACAAACATTCCTATCTTTCCACATCTTCTCCCATGCTTGTAGTTCTCTGTTTTGTTAATAGTGGCCATTCTAGTAGGTGTGAAATATCCCATTGTAGCTTTGATATGCATTTCCCTAATAGCCAGTGATGTTGAACATTTTTTCATGTGTTTTTTCACTATTTGTACTTCTTCTTTAGAAAAATGTCTATTCAGTTCTTTTGACCATTTTTTAATCAGATCTCTTTACATTTCATGGATATTAGACCCTTGTCAGGTGTGTGATTTCTAAATATTTTCTCCCATTGAGTAGGTTGCCTTTTTGCTCTTTTCACAAACTCCTTTGAGGTGCAGAAGTGTTTAATTTTGAGGAGGTCCCATTCTCCCTGACAGAATATTGAATTCCCATCCTGAGGAGTCCTGCTACATTCTCCAATAGAATGGCAAGAATCCCCTAAGTATAAGGGCCACGCCTAGTGAAGGAAGACAAACCATTATGCCAGGATCTTAATATTGATGATTATACTCATGAACCTTTTTTTGTGAAATTGAAACTTAGTCTAGTATTATATATTGCCTAAGAGTTATTTCCTGAAAGCTTCCTTGTTTCTCACATGTGGCCTTTCTCTAAGCCAAACTCAGCATATAAATGAGCTACTTTCCCCTGCATGGGACATGACTCCCAGGGATGACCTTCCCTGGCACTGAGGGATTATTACCAAGCACCAACTAGCAAAACATCTGGAAAAAGACCTTGAGCAAAGGAGGAAATATTAAATGCAAATGAATTTTTATGCTTAAGAGATTTCAAAGTGAGTTGGGATGTCATCCTAGAGGTTATACTTATGCACACCTGTATTAGTCAGCCAAAGGGGTGCTGATGCAAAGTACCAGAAATCTGTTGGATTTTATAAAGTGTGTTTATTTGGGGCAGAAGCTTACAGGTACAAGACCATAAAGAGTACAACTCAAGGTTGATTTCTCACCCAAATTCAGTTGCCACATATTGACGAAAGATGGCAGGCAACATCTGTGAGAGTTCAGCCTTCTTCTTCCTGTTACGTCTCCATGGGTCCAGCTTCTTCCAATCTCAGCTGTAGACTGGAGGGCTCATTTCTCTCCAGGCTCAGCTGCTCTGTTCTCTTCACAGGATCAGCTGTAAACTTTCAGTAAAATGGCTCATCTCTCTTCCTGGGACCACAGGATCAAAGTTCTCTCCTCTTCCATGTCTGTGGAGCTCTTTCTTCATGTGTGTATCTTATTCTGTGGTCTCCTTGAGTGAGTGTCCATTTATATAGCTCACCAAGGGGGCAAGAAACTCAACTCTGAGTGGTCCTAATGATGTATTAGAATGAAAGCCCTAATCTTAACATAATTTAATCAAACTTCTCAGCTGAATCTAATACAATCAAAGGTTATCACACCCAGAGGAATATATTAGTTTACAAACATAATCTCTTTTTTGGGTTCATAAATAATATCTAACTGCCACACTCCACCCTCTGAACCCTAAAAAGACATTAGAATACTAAAAAACAACCTTAAATCAGTAACAAAGCTAAGTACAAAATCATATCATAATCAGTTTAAAGAAATACAGTTTGTCTTGGGGCAAAGTCCCATCTGGTTGTAGACCTCTGAAACTTACAAAACAATTTATCTGCTTCCAATATACAAAGGGACAGACAAAGGGTAAACATTTGCATTATCGTAAGGAGCAATTGGGAGGGAAACATGAGTCTTGGTCCCCTATAGTTCCGTAAATCTGCAGGGCATGCTCCATTAGATTTCAAAGTCTGAGTCATTCTTAAGATGAAGTTTCTTCTCCCTGGGGCCTCATGGAGTCCCACCCTTTCCACAGGCTTGCCCAGTGGCATTTTCTTGGTTCCACCCTCATCAAGTATCTGGGTGGTGACCAAACTCCTGACCTCACCCTCCAAATATGTTGGGGTGATGGCCAGAATTTACCCAATCTCTGGGGTAGAGTCTCAACCCCCTTAGTACAGTGAGGTGTAGGCAACATTCTCCCTAATCTCTAGCCTACAGGCCCAACCTTCTCAGAGCAATAAGTTGGCAACCTTGCCTTCCCTAATCTATGGGGGACAGGCCCACTCTTCTTAGACCTAGGGGTGTTGACCTCCCTCTCCCCAACCCTTGGGGAATGTGCTCCACCCTACCTGTAGCTTGAGGCAGCAAAACTTTCAGAGAAACAGTAAGCTGGAACGTCCATTCTCTGCAACTGCTGGGGCAAACTCACCCTCTCTGTGGACTTGGGTAGGGTTCCTCTCTTGGCCCAAAGAGATGTCTTAATTCCAGACCTCAGCTTCCATGGTTTTCATCTCTATCTTCCATTCCCTTTTAATCCAGGCTGATAGTGATTTTGTTCACACAGCTCTCTCAAAAAGCTTCAGGAAGCAGGTGTCCAAGCCATCAGACAGTACAACTTTTCCCAAGTCTTTCCTGGATAACTGCATTTTCAATCCTGACTTACAAGTTCCAAGTTTAGTTAATTCCTCAAATGGGGCACAACTGTCTGGGGGCTTGATTTCCAGAGGCTTGGAATTTCTGGAATAATTTTCTGTTTTCTTTGTGCCCAACAGTTCAATTTATCAACTTATCTCTTTCCTCTAACATTTTGCTATAAGCTGCAAGGAGAAGCCAGGTTGCATTTTCCACATTTGGTTTTGAAATCTCCCTGGCTACATGTCCAAGTTTGCAGTTTTCAAATTTTGCCTTCCATACAACATCAAGATTCAATTTTGCTAAGTTCTCAACTTTAAAACACAGATTGCCTCTCCTCCAGGTTCCAATAATAATTTCATCATTTACTTCTAAGGCCTCATAAAAAGTCTCTTTAGTGTACATATTCCTACCAACAGTCTCTTCAAAGCAATCTAGGCCTTTTCTATCAAGCATCTCACAATTCTTCCAAAAAGTACCCCTTACCCATTTATAAAACTGTTCCAGCATTTTGGTAATTGCAAAAGCACCACCCCTCTTCTCGGTATCAAACTCTGTATTAGTCAGCCAAAGGGGGTGCTGATGCAAAGTACCAGAAATCTGTTGGATTTTATAAAGTAATTATTTGGGGTAGAAGCTTACAGTTACAAGGTCCTAAAGCACCCAACTCAAGGGTGATTTCTCATCCAAATTCATTTGCCACATGTTGAAGAAAGATGGCAGGCAATGTCTGTGAGAGTTTGGCCTTCCTCTTCCTGTTAAGGCTCCATGGGCCCAAGTTCTTCTGATCTGAGCTGCAGGCTGGAGCGCTCATTTCTCTCCAGTCTCAGCTGCTCTGTTCTCTTCACAAAGTCAGTTGTAAACTATCAGGCAAATGGTTCATTTCTCCTCCTGGGGCTGCAGGATCAAAGTCCTCTCCTCTTCTGTATCTGTGGAGCTCTCTCTTCATGTGTGTATCTTATTCTGTGTTCTCCTTGAGTGAGTGTCCATTTATATAGCCCACCAAAGGGGCAGAGACTCAACTCTGAGTTGCCCTATTGATGGGGTCAAATCAAAGCCTTAATCTTAGCATAATTTAATCAAAGACATCTCAGCTGAATCTAATTCTATCAAAGGGTATCACACCCAGTGGAAGAGATTAGATTTCAAACATAATATCTTTTGGTGGTCCATAAATAATCTCAAACTGCCACAACATCTCAGTAGGATCTCACTGACTGCCACATTACACAGTGTCTCAAACAGAGGGGCTCCTGCAGGCTCTAGAGACATTGAGACACTATAAGCAAGACTGACAAGCTCAGGAATTTGGTACCCTGTCAGTGGACGATACTCTGGAATTTATGCTACCCAGTGTAACAGACTTAGACTCATTTATAGTTTCCCTACACATGGCTCTTCTGCCCCTTTTATTTGAACCTCTAATTAGCACTATACCTGTTAAATATATTTCCCAGAGACTTAAACCTTTTATCTGTTCATCTTCCAGTTGAGCCCTGAATCTCAGCATAGTTGCAACACCTAGTCTCCAGTTCATTGGACTCACCCAGGACAACTTACAAGGACACGATGATGGATGATGCCCATCCCAAGGAACAGAGAGTGTCTGCAACTGCAAGCAAGATAATTCCATCCATCTGCCCCATGGGACCTAAGCCCCCTCTCAATTAGAAGCAGAGTAGAGCTCACCATCCTCAAATCCTCAAGATTGGGGAATGAACAATGGACTAAAGTAGACTTATTATTATTCTCTTATAGATTTACTGTTATTCTGGCAATGGAAGAACTTTTATCATAGATATAAAGGCAGTGGCCACCAGATGTTCTGAGGGGAGGGAGAGAGAAGAAGAGGCATAATATGGGGGCAATTTTGGGACACTGGAATTGTCCTGTATAACAATGCAATGATGGATACAGGCCATTATATATATTGTCATAACCTACAAAGTTGTGCAGGATAGAGTGTAAACTATAATGTAAACTATAGCCCACAGTTAGTAGCAATGCTTCAATATATGTTCATCAATTTAGCTAATGCACCACACTAATGAAGGTTATTGTTAATGCGGGAAAGTGTTGGAGGGGGAGTGGCAGGACATATGGAAATCTCCTGTATTTTTTTATGTAACATTTATGTAATCTAAACATTCTTTAAAAATTGAAATAAAAAATGAAAAAAATCCTTGAGTATGGATTATTAGGAGATAAGAGGAAGGTTGAGAAGAACTACTGATGCTTATTTTATGTAGAAGCTTTAATTAATTTGACTGTAAAAATGTGGGAATGTATAGTGTTGATGGTAACACATTATAGTGAGTAGCAGCTGGTTTATAAATGGATTTGTGGCTGAAAAGGGTAATCTAGGTATGTAAATGTCAAATGAAAGAAAGTTAGAGAATAATCTATGGACTGAATAACACAGTGAACCCAGAGGTGGATGACAATAGTTTTTGATGGTTCAGATGCAAGAGCATCCTTCTGTGAGCTAGAGTGCATGTATGTCACTATTGCAGGGTGGTGGGAATGTGGAGAAGCATGGGAAAAATACAATTGGTGTGACTTATGTGATGTGGTTAACAGCAATAATGTAATATTCTTGAATCAATGCCAAAGATGTGCTGCATTGGTAATGAGGTGGGGGATATGGAAAAAGTGTGTCAAATGTATGCTATGGACCATGGTTGGTGGTAATAGTCTGATGATATTAATCTCATAATCTGTAACAAATATTCCACCACAGTGTGGTATGTAGGTGAAGGGGTGTTGTATGGGAATTCTAGACATGTGCATGATTGTTTTGTAAGTGCACAACCTCTGTGAAAAAATATATTAAAAAAAATAATAGGGTGGCTTGGGGGGAAAATACACCAAATGTAATATATGGACTTTAGTTAGTAGTAATATTTTGATGATGCTCTTGCATAGTTTGTAACAAATGTTTCACAACAATGCAAGGTGTTGGTGGAGGGGTGATGTATGGAACCACTGTATGATGTTATGCAAGTTTATTTTGTAAGTTCACAACTTCTACTATTACATTTACTGTTTATGTATGTTCATGTATGAATGATATACTTCAATAAAAATATATTAAAAATAAATTCAATGGAAAATTGCAATAATCCAGTCCCAGCAGGACTAACAATGACCTAGAATCATCAGGAATGAAAGTTTGGTTCACTTTCTAGGCAAAGAACCACAACCATCTGAGGTGCTTGCTGAGGGTAAAGGGGACATGGAATGGATAATGGAAGAAGGTAGTGATAAATATGAATTTTGATCATGTGATCTGTTACAGAAATGATTGTAATGGTCATGAATATGTCTTCTTTGTTTTGTTATGAGTATGATTGTATACGTACATAAAAAATATTTTTGTTTTCTTCCCTATTTCCCCTTATCATATGACATAAGTTGCATTAGTTTAATGTTGTAATATTTAAGGATGTGAAGTTTAAGAGTGAATATTACCCAAGGACTTGCACCCTACTCTGTAGGGAATTAGTGCATTCCTGCTTGGGCACAGGACAGTTGAATATTGTTAGGTGGAAATGTATATACACACACACATATGCTATTGTTTTTTTTAGAGATTAAGTATGGTTTAAGGTGATGTGTATGGCTGCCAAGTTGACAAGGGGTAGACTGTGATGGTTAGGCTAATGTGTCAACTTGGCGGGGTAATTGTGCCCAGTTCTTTGGTCAAGCAAGCACTGGGCTAATTGTAATACAAGGACATTTCATGGACTTTAATCAACAGTGAGGTGATTGCATAGATGGTTGATTAAATCTACAATCAATCAAAGAGATTGCTGTCAACAATGAGTGATATCTTATCCAAGCAGTTGAAGGCTTTAAAAAGGGACATGATCCCAGCATTCAGGGAGAATTACCAGCTCTACTTCAGATGGCTAGCATCTCCTGGGAACTCATCAAGGACCTTCATCAGAGACTCTGGTTTGCACCTGCCTGCAGAATTTGGACTAGCGCATCCCCACGGTCACATGAGAGAGTATTTATAGAATCTCATACTATTTACAGATACCACTTGCCTGTTCTGTTTCCCTACAGTGTTTCCCTAGTGTTCTAAGTGTTCTTATCAAGAAAGCATGCTGGATTTTGTTAAATGCTTTTTCTGCATCTTTTGTGATAATATGTTTTTTCCCTTCGTTTTGTTAATATGGTGTATTACATTAATTTGATTTTCTTATGCTGAACCACCCTTGCATACCATGGATAAATTCCACATGATGACGTTGTATACTTCTTTTAATATGTTGTTCCATTCAGTTTGCTAGTATTTTGTTGAGGATTTTTGCATCTATATTCATAAGAGATACTGGTCTTTAGGTTTCTTTCCTTGAATCTTTATCGGGCATTGGGATGAGGGAAACAAAATGAAGGAAAATGAGGGTGGTGTTGGCCTTGTAGAATGAATTAGGAAGTATTCCCTCCTCTTCTATTTTTTGGAAGAGTTTGAGCAGAATTGGTGTTAAGTCTTTTTGGAATGATTGGTAGAATTTCCCTGTGAAGCTATTTATTCCTGGGCTTTTCTTTGTTGGGAGGATTTTGATTACTCATTCAATCTCTTACTAGTAATTTGTTTGTTGATATCTTCTATTTATTCTTGAGTCAATTTAGGTAGTTTGTGTGTTTATAAAAACTTGTCCATTTCATCTAAATTATTTAATTTATTGGCTACAGTTTTTCATAGTATCCTCTTATAATCCTTTTTATTTCATCAGGGTTGGTATTAATGCCTCCTTTTCATTTCTGATCTTAGTTGTTTGTATTCTTATTATCTTCTGGATATATGTTCTATCCATTACTGAAATTGGTATATTAAAATATCCTACTATTCATGTAGAAGCAACAATTTCCCCCTCAAATCTGTGGATATCTATTTGCTTCATCTATTTTGGGGCTCTGCTGTTAGGTGCATATTTATTTATAGTTGTTACATCTCCTTATTGACTTGCTCCCCTTATCAGTAGATAATGACTATCTTTGTCCCTTGTAACTGTTTTTTACTTAAAGTCTATTTTATTTGATATTAATATAGCTACCCCAGCTTGCTATTGGTTGCTACTTGTAAGGTGTATTTTTTCCCTATCTTTTCACTTTCATCCTACTTTTATCTTTGAATTTAAGATGAGTCTCTTGCAGAAAGCATATAGTTGGTTATGCTTTTTATCCATTCTGCCAATCTTTTCCTTTTAACTGAAGAGCTTAATTCACTTACATTTATAGTCACTATTGATAATACAGAGCTTTCTTCTGCTATTTTGCTATTTAGGCTTTGTGTCTTACACCTTTTTTGTCCCTAACTTCCACTCATGCCTACTTTTACATTTGTTTGCTTTCTTCTGTTCTACCATACTGAGTGCCTTCTCACTTCTATCTGGATATATGTTTCATCTGTTATCCTTGTGATGACCATGGGGTTAAAATTTAGCAACCTAGATATATAATCATCATATTTGGTTTGATACCAAATTAACTTCAATATCATGCACATATACTTTTCCTATATCCCTCTGTTCCCTACCTTCCTTTTGTACTTCTTCCATTTGTATCTTTGTACATTGTAAGTCCAAAAACCATAGGTTTGTCATTATTTTTATGCATTTGCATTTTTTGCACCTGCAGCAAGTAAAAAGTGGAGTTTATGCCAAACAATACACTACAAAAATACTGGCTTTTATAATTACCCAAATGGTTACCTTTACTGCAGGTATTTATTAATTTTTTTATGCTACTTAGAACCACTGTCTAGTGTCCTTTCCTTTCAGTATGAAGAACTCCATTTAGCATTGTTTGTAGGGCAGGTCTAATGGTGAAGAACTCCCTCAGCTTTTGTTTATCTGAGAATGTCTTCATCTCTCCCTCATTTTTGAAAGAAAGTACCCTGGATATAAAATTCTTAGCTGGCAGTTGTTTTGTTAAGCACTTTAAGTATTTCAACCCACTGCTTTCTTGGTTCCATAGTTTCTGATGAGAAATTGGCACTCAATCTAATTGAGACTCCCTTGTATGTTACACATTGCTTTTCTCTTGACGCTTTCAGAACTCTCTCCTTGTCCTTTTCATTTGATAGTGTAATCAGTATAGGCAGGGTGTATTTTTCTTCATGTTTATCCTATTTGGCATTCCCTGGGCTTCTTGGATGTACATATTCATGTCTTTTGTTAAGCTTGGGATGTTCTCTGTGATTATTTCTTTCACTATTCCTTCTCCCCTTTTCTCTTCTCCTTCTTGGACTTCCATAATGTGTATACACTTGATGGTGTCCCAGAGGTGCCTTAGGCTGTTTTTGCTTTTGATAATTCTTTTTTCTTTCTGCTCCTCAGCCTGACTCATTTCAATGCCTTGTCTTTGGGTTCACTGATTCTTTTTTCATCCAGCTCCAATCTGCTCTTGAAATTTTCCTGGGCATTTTTCATTTCAGTTATTATGGTCTTCAACCACAATAGCCTGTTTGGGTTCTTTTTAAAAATTCTATCACTTTACTAAGATTCTCATATTGCTCATTCATTGTTTTCCTGTATTCTTTAATTATTTCTATTTATTTTCCTTCATTTCCTTGAGCTTTTTAAGATCATTTTTAAAAAGGCTTTGGTTGGTATGTCTACATTGTGGTCTTTCTCATTGGTGTTTTCTGGATTTTTATCCTATTCCTTTGGATGGGCCATTGTTTCCTGTTTGTTTGTTTTATACTCTTTTGTTGGACATTGAAAATAATATTTAAAAGTATTAAACTCTGGGATTTTGTAACCAGCTGGTGATAAAGACAGAAATTTTGAGCTTCAGCCTTCTTATCAGGAAGGTCTGCCCAAAGCAAATGCAATGTGCAGGGTTTTTCCAGTTTTTCTGAGCCTCTGTCTTATCCTGGCCTTTTGCTTGTTAGTTGTTTTGAAGTTCCCCTGTTTACAGGAGTTTGCTGGCACCTTGTTTCTCAGGAAATAGACCTTCCTCTCCTAGGATTTTGAAGCTGACAGGAGTTTGCCCCAGACTCTCTGCCTCTATAGTTTCTTACACTACTTTTATTATCTCAAGGTGCTTTTGCCTGGAGAGCAAATTCTGGAAGGAGAAGTATTCCAGAGAGGACTTTCCCAAGTCAGAGTTTCTCAGCTGAAACAGGGCCAGGGATCCATGAAGGAGGTGCAAACTGGCTCTAAAGTATCCTGGTGAGGGGACCAGGAAGGGCACCAAAAGCTTCTCCAATGGCTCCTCAAAGCTGAGCTTTCTTGGCCTGCACAGCAAACGCAGCCCCTCAGCCGACGGTCCCCAGCAGCCCTCAGGAAGCAAAGCACAGAGTCCTTAAGTATCCACTGCCTCCACCCTGTCTGGGGAGGGTGGAAACCATGGCTGTCCTCAAAGCTGAGCCCTCAGAGATCCAAATTCTCTAATCAAAAGCTGTGATCTGTGATCCCACCCCGATCTTGGAGAAAAGAATTTTTATGTCCCGTTCTGTCACCAGTGGGCTAGCCAGGGCCTGGACCCCAGGGTGGCCTGCCATGAGAGTTGGGGATCAGCACCAGTAGCCGTTGCTTGCAGAAAGAGCAATTTAGTCTTCTTTACCATAATTATCATCCTCTTCCTCCAGCTCCTCTCTGGATGCTGTACAGTATTCTTCTGGCCTCCAGAGTTTCAAAGTAGCTGTTTCAGACGATTCTTGACTGTTTAACAGTTGCTTTAGTGGGAGGACTGGGTCCTGGAGCTCCCTACTCTGCGCCTTCCCACAATCATCTCTCAGTTTTTACAGGCTTGCTCTCTACTTAATCCTTTCCTCAGCCAATAAATACATTCATCTTCTAAGCTGAATTTTCTCTAAAGATCATTCTTACGCTCTCTATCTCTCTCTGTCTGTTTCTGTCTGTCTGTGTGCCTTCTCCACAGCCAAGCTTAGAAGATGGCGTGTTATTTAGACCATAATTTTTTCTTTGACCTGCACAGGTTGAATATTGATTTCAGAGGACTCATTCTACAAGTGTTTCTGGCTCTATATGGAAGAGATCTGAGTCTATAGTTAAGATATATCCTGGCAATTATCACAGATAAACAAAGGCAGGCCATTATTTCCATTAACATTCCAGTCTATTAGCTACCTAACTCCTTCGTCTGTTCACTGCCAATAGCTCATTCCCTTCCATCTTTGGAGTTTTGCAGGCTTTCTTTTCCTCTAGTTGCCATGCTACATGTTGTCTTCCTTTCACACAAGTATATTCTATGTTTTCTACCCTTTGTCCTCTGCTACCTTGCTCTGGTCTCCCTCACCCCACAGAAACTGCAGGCTTAAGGGACTATCAATGACCCACCAGTCACCAAGTCCAACGGCCTTTCCAGAAGCCTCCTGTGTGGTCCCTCAACAGTGTTTGGCATTACCAATCATTCTTCCTGTAACTCTCACTTCTTAGTATTTTATAGCTCTCGTTTCTCCTTCTCCACTGTCTGTTTCTTTCTCTTCTCTTGTTGCCCTTCTCTAAGATTCAGATTGTATGGTCTTTTTTTTTTTCTCTTTCTATAAGCTTTACCTCTATTGCTGAGCTCAATCCGGGTGGCTCCTTGATCAATATCCAGACCTGACATATGTTCCTAGCTCTAGTCCCATATCTGTCACTTCACTTTGGGCATTTGTAGTTATTCTGCGATTTTCTCAACTCAGCTTCACTAATTCCTTTATTATTATCATTTTCTAAGTGTCTTCAGGGTAATACATTAGTTTTTTTG
>JAQZBX010043204.1:0-21749 GCA_029593785.1 Cabassous unicinctus | reverse complement strand
GGGTGTGGCGCAATGGATAGAGCACCCGTTTACCATATGAGAGGCCCCGGGTTCGCTTCCCAGGGCCTCCTTGTGAGGGCAGGCCAGCTCGTGCTGCGCCGTGGGCTGATGCGGCAGGACCTCACAGCAAGGGGGAGATAAGCAGACACAGAGAAGACACGCAGTGAATGGACACAGCAGCACAAGCAGCAAGGGGGGGATAAATAAATAAAATAAATAAATCTTTAAAAAAAAACAAAAAAAAACTCTCAATTCATTTAATGACTATGTTTGAGTGTATCATGAACTTGCCATTTGTGTGGGCCAAAAATGGTTGGATACTAGCAATTTCATACGGCTCAAGATAATAATATATCTCCCTAACCTACTGAAATAGCATAAGGAAAATTAATAACATGCATGTTAATTTTTAAATTTCTTAAACTAATTTCACAGGTATAATTTTATACTTATACTTACTGGGGAAGGGTAGCTGTATCGTCCTACCCAACTTAAAGATGTGAAGAATGAGTTCCAGAGAAGTTAAGAGCTTTGCCCAAGCCAGTTAGTTTTAGACTTGAATCCTTTAACCCCTGACTTGCTATCCACTGTTCTTTCCATTGCACTAAATGTTCTTCTTCCTGTGTACTAAGAGTAAAGTTTTGTAGAACATGTATGCTTACAAAATATTTTTCTTAGTATTTGACTATTTAAAAAGCTAATATATGTATAGTATAACCTGGATTATGAAATTAATGAATTAATGAAATCTACCACATTAACAAATTAAAGGAAAAAAAACATACCACCCCAGATAGATGCAGAAAAAGCTTTTGATGAAATTCCACATCTACTCATGATAAAAAATTCTTAGGAAGGTAAGAAGAGATGCAAACTCCTTTAAAGAGGCATCTTAAATCTCTCTGGCCAACAGTATACTTAGTGGTGAAACATCACAGGCATTCTCTTTGGGATTTGGAACAAGACAAACCTGCTCTCATTTCTTCCCCAAATTGATCTTTAGATATAGTGCAATCTCAATAACAATTCCAGCAGGTTTTTTGAGGATTTTGACAAGCTGATTCTAAATATTTATGTGGAAATGCAAAAGGTGAAGTATAGCTATGAAAAGAAGAACTTGCCCTACCAGGTATCAAAACTTACTCTAAATCTAGAGCAGTTAAGACTGTTGGGGTATTGGTGCAAGGATAGACACATGGGCCAGAAGAACAGAAGAGTGAGCACAGAAACAGACCTATACATATGTGCTCACCTTATGTGTGACCAAGGTGGCACTGCAGAACAGGGAGAAAGAACAAGCTTTCGATGAATGGGGCTGAGATAATTGGATAGCTGTTTGGGGAAAAAATGAAATTGGACTCTCTATCATATATTGTGCATAAAATCAATTCCAGGTAGATTTTAAAACCTCAATATGAAATGTAAAACTATAAAGATTTTGTAAGATGTTAGAGGAGAGTATCTTCATTACCTTGGGAGAAGAATATGCTCTCCTAAACAGGCCTAAAGGGACGAAGGAGGGGAACAGTGCCTGGGACCAGGAGAGTGGCTCTTGGCAACCTGTAGTCACCCAGTACAGGAGAGGCAGGAGGATAAACACTGCATCTTCCCTTTTCTCTGACTTTTATCTCCTGCTGGGGCATCTCCTGGGCCAACCAAAACAGAAGCCTGAGGGCTCTGGAGTCTCCTGGTGCAGCCCGTCCACGTCCACGTGAGCCTTCAGGGGCCCAGAGGTGGAGAGGAGGGGAGCCATAGCCAGCACGCGTGGGCATTCCATAAAAGAGGAGGCACAAATAGCCAGTAAACATGGGATGCTCTGCCTCGTTAGTAACCATGGAAATGCAAGTTTATTTTATCAAAAATAACACTGAAAGTGAAGTATAGCCACAAGTATCAACATGGGTAACTCGCACAGCCTTTAGAAGAGCAATGAGAACTATAATATGGAGTGTTCCATTTTGATAGAAGGTTCAAAATAGGCAAAACCAAACTGTGTATTGTTTGGGGTTACATACATGGGCGGTAACTATGAATCAAAGTAAAACTGAATAAAAGTACAACAGAGGTCAAGATAGTGGTTACCTCTGGGACAGGGAAGGCCGTGCAGTGGGGGAGGGACACACGAAGGGCTCCCACCATACAATGTTGGGTTTCTTCATCTGGTATCGTGGCAGTTACGTGGCGTTTCTTTAAACTCTACATATATGTTTTCTATACTCTTTTGTGTAATATGTATGCTAGATTTAAAGTAAAAAGAAAACAATTTGTGAATAATATTTTAATGGAAATTTCTGTTCTTGTTTAGTAGTTGGTCTATTTAAATTATTATGCTTTAGTTTCTTAATGATTTTGTTTGGATATTGTGATTTTCTCAGTGCTCAAAGCATCTAGCTTCAAGACCTAACTACCGGAAGTGGGTGTGGCGCAATGGATAGCGCACCCATTTACCATATGGGAGGCCCAGGTTCGCGTCCCGGCGCCTCCTTGTGAGGGCAGGCCGGCTCGCGCGGCGCCGTGGGCTGATGCGGCAAGACCTCACAGCAAGGGGGAGATAAGCAGACACAGAGAAGACACGCAGCGAATGGACACAGCAGCACAAGCAGCAAGGGGGGGATAAATAAATAAAAATAAATCTTTAAAAAAAAAAAAAAAATAGACCTAACTACCACGGCCATACTCTGTTGTACAGTTCTCTTTAAAAACAAAGAAATATAGGTAGCTTATTTAGATTTTTGAAATAGTTAAGTCGGCTTGAGACTTTCATCGCTACTTTTATATACACTAAGGGTTCAGAAGCCTTTACTGTAAACTAGCAAACTATGTGCTTCAGAACATGTTTATAGAGTGAAAAATGGCAGCTTCAATTTGTAAATACTTATTAAGTAATTGAGGCTTAAACAATGGGAGTGATTTGGTCTGCTGTGAACCTATAAACTTTTTAACCTGCTATCCCTTAAACTTGCTCAGTAGGCATGGAATTTTTCTTGCATCTGAACTAGAAGACTTTGAACTCTTTCTCCTAAGACTGAGCCGTATTGGGGGAGTGATGCAAGATGCCCTCCCTGTTCAAAACTACAGGACCAAAGAAGGTTGGGATTTCCATGCTCACTTCATTCTCTATTGTTTGGAACACAGTCTGCAGCATCTTCTTTATGTCTATCTGGACTATTACAAGTGAGTACTGAGAATTGATTTGTCCTTGAGCAGGTCTTCACATCTCTTTGTATACTACCTCTGGATGTGACTTTTAGGAAAGTATTGAGCATTCTTATGAGGGATACTGATCTTTTGGACATGGTTCTCCCTGCCTCCCATTAATTAATACATCTGTTCAGGACTACATTCAACTAAATGCTTACCGCGTTTTTGTTATGTTAATTCTGTAAAATATCTGTTGACTTTTTAAATAATGAGAATGGAATAAAATGAAACAAGTGCCTTAAAATTTTAAGAGAGAGGAAGATTGTAAAGGCTCCTTTGGAGTATTTTCAAAGGATCTATTCTGAACCTGACTCCTGAGTCGTAGCCTCTTTGTCGTTGTAGAAAGGTTTTTAAAAACCTCTTATTAATTTTGAAAATACTAAAAAGGTTTTATCCTAAAAACCCATAAAATATCTTTAAGGTATCATGGGAACAGATGTGGCTCAAGCAGTTGGGCACCTGCCTCCCACATGGGAGGTCCCGAGTTCAGTTCCTGGTGCCTCCTAAAGAAAACGTGTCGACACAGCAAGCAGACACAATGAGCAGACAGACGAGGGAGCCATCTGGGGTGGGGGGGAGTATAAGGTATCTGTTAATCTTATACAGAGTTGGTAAAATTTCGTCATGGTTTTAGAAGGATGTGCATCTTGATTGTAAACACATTTTAAATATCTCTGAAATTTTATCTGTTTTTAGATCATAAGGAATATGTAACACACAAGAGTGGGAGTATTTTTTATTATATTTGTTAATTACAAGGTTTCTTTTTTTAATGCTGGTTATCACCTGAGCAAACATGGTCTGTTTTATTCTGTACATCATTCAGAGAGTATTTTTGTTTCAATTGCAGACTTAGTCCTCCAAATTGTCCTTTTTTGGAAAAAAAGGAATTACATGATGCTCACCCCTGGTTTGAATTTTTAGTTCAATGTCGACAAGTTTCCAGTAATTTAACAGGTATGGGCGTACGTATTAAACACAAAAACTTTATTTGGATAAATAACTGAATCCGTTGCATGGTATTTAACTTGTGAGCTCTTTAACTAAATCATTTGGCTTTAGTTAAATATCTGCTCAGAATATAGGCTCATGCTTTATCTAAAAAGCTGGTTAGTTTTGTGCAGAAGACCAAAACTATTAGCCTATTCCCAGCCAAGAAAAGCCAGGCTTAGAGCAGAGAGTTTGTGGGATTATATCCCCTTTGCTGACCTCAGTCTTGTGCTCTTTGCTCTCTTGGGACTTTTCTTGTCCCACCAGTTTGTCACAGGCTGAATTCCTACTCTCTGGTAGATTGACACCCGCTTTCCCAGGAAGAAATGGTCTGTCTTCCAGGTGCTTGCTCGGAATCTTTTAGTAAGGAGCACCAGATGGAGTGAAAAGAAATCCACAGTCTGTGGGATTGCCATGTCCTCTAGTAGTGGCGTTAGTGAAACTGAGCTTTCCTCTGCTTATAGTCAGACAGAAAAGCACAGCTACCCCTGAGGACTTTGCTGGTGTCATTCTAGAGAATTGGGAAAGGGGACAGGCTGAGTGCTACACAGGCAAGGAATGTCGAGAGCCAATCTTTCACTTTTGTTTAACACCAGGTTTTTCTCCAAGGAATTTTTTTCATATGTGGGATTTTGTTTTGTTTTGTTTTGTGTATGTATGTATGTATGTGTGTGCTGACTGTAAAGTAAAATATGTTCATTGTAAAAAAAATTTGGAAGCTGCAGAGAACTACAAGAAAATAATAACACCTCTTTAACCACCCATTGATAATTTTTTTTCTTTATTAGAAAAGTTGTGTCTACAGAACAATTGTGCATAAAATGCAGGATTCCCATACACCACCTCACCACCAACACCTTACATTGGTGAGGAACATATGTTACAATTGATGATAGCACATTTTTATAATTGTGCTCTTAATTCAAGTCCACAGTTTAACTTAGGGTTCACCCTTGGTGTAGTGTAGTTCCATGGATTTTTAAAATAATTTTTATTCTGTTACCATATATACAATCTAATGTTTCCCCTTTTAATCCCACTGATAATATGTATTTTCTCCCACTCATTTTCTCTGTACTTTTTACCTAGTCTATATCGAATTTCATTCCTCCAACAAATATTTATTGAGTTCCTACCTTGTGCTGGGATACTTCAAGAAACATCTATATTTTTTATACTGCTTTTTCACATTATATTATTACTACATAATTTTCCTGAGTTCTTAGAGACAGTGACCATTTTAAATGCCTAGATAATATTCCACTGACTTATACCCTTATCTAACTTATTGCTCATTCAGTTTTTTGACATTGAGGCTGTTTTCAATTTTTTTCTATTTTAAGTAATAATCTTGAATATATTTGAGCATAAAAATTTTGTCCTTGTTTCAAATTATTTCCTTGATATAGATAGGTTTCTGGATAAGAAATTATCTGCTTTTTGAAGGTTCTTGCTGTCAGGGCAGATTGATTTCCATGGGGCTTGTACCATTTTATACATGAGTCCTGGGCTCTTCACACCCTGGCCAATTCCAGTGTGTTGAGGATGATTATTTTTTTACGTCTTTGCCGATTAACAGGTAATATATGGCATCTGATTATTATCTTAATTTGCATCTCTTTATTACTAGTGAACTAAATGTTTTTATGTATCAGACGCTTGTATTTCATCTTTTGCAAATTGGCTATTTCTTTTGTCCACTTATCTGTAGGAGTCCAGTGTTCTGGGCATTAATTTGTACAAGTTCTTTGTTGAGGACCTTAATTCTTAGGTTGTCATTTGTTGTTCATTGTTACCTTTCAATTTTCATTGTTTCAATTTTTGTTTTCATGGAGACAAATTTTTTTTTTTTTTTTTTTTACTAGGAGGTCCCAGGGATTGAACCCAGGTCCCTCCATATGGGAGACGGATGCCCAACCATTTGAGCCACATCCGTCCCCCCATGGAGACAAATCTTTCATTCTTTCCTTTTGTGATGTTTTCCTGTAGTTTTTAAACATAGAAAGTCGTTACTGTGGATAGAGTTTAAAGTGAAGTTTCTCTCTCAGAATCATATAATTCTTAATTTAGTATTTATCCCTCTTAAGGGGAAAAACATGCTCTTTTATTTTCCAGATCCCAAATTGATCTTCCACGCTAGCCTTGCAAATGCTCAGATATTGATTCCCAGCAATCAGGCTAGTGTAAGCAGTATGCTGTTAGAAGGCCACACCCTCCTGGCCCTGGCCACTACCATGTACGCCCCTGGGGGCGTCAGTCAGGTATGGACGGCACTTTGACTTACGGTTTTACAGGACTGATTTTACATTTATTTCATCCTCGAAGTTGTAAGGGAACTAATATGTTGTACATATATACAGATATACTCTTTTCCCCCTTTTCCTTTGTTTTCTGATAATCCAGAGTTCTTTTTGAAGATAGAATCAGGTTCTAATTGCTTCTGAAATGTAAGCAGTTGTGGCTTGGGAATTATTCTCCACTTTTTGCCTTTATAGAGGAGTAAACAGGAAATCATCATCTTTAGCTGCCCATTTAAAGTCTTTGGAGAGGGACCCAGTGGAAATTCACCTGTCTTTGTTCTTTGAGTGTGTAGTGTGCCTGGTTAGAGGAAACTTAAGAATGCCATTGGGAAGCGGCTGTGGCTCAATTGGTTGGGCTCCTGTTTACCGTATGGGAGGCCCTGGGTTCGATTCCCGGGGCCTCCTGGTGAAGGCAAGCCAGCCTGTGCGGCGCGGTGAGCTGACACAGCAAGATGACGCAACAAAGGGAGACAAGCAGACACAGAAAAACGTGCAGCAAATGGACACAGAGAGCACAAGCAGCAAGGGGGGGAATAAATAAATAAATAAAAATAAATCTTTAAAAAAATAATAATAATAATTCCATTAAACATCTAATCTTGCAAAATTTCTACTGACACTAGCTTAATTTTATACCTTTTTTCTTTCCTCAGGTTGTTACACTCTACCTTAACTTATATGGTTAAGTTATTTATTCCTCTGTTTTTAATCACCTCTCAGAAAGTAGAGTTATAACTTCAGAGCTGAGAGGGAAGGACCTAGGAGTCATCTAGTCTGGTAGTTTGCAAACATACTGTAGTAGCAGAGTCTTTTTTTCAAACAGCTTCTCTGAATGAAAAATCATTGATCCAGCTCAACTTCCTAATTTTGTAGAGGAAACTGAGGCCTGATATTAAATATCAAGCCCAAGGTCACACAGATAGTTTGTCTTAGAACCAACACTAGAATTCTTGGCTTCTGACTCCTTGTCCAATGTTGTTTTTGCTACCGCATACTATCTTCAAGCTCATCTTGTTTCCTAGGGTTCCTGTGAAACAAATACATAACTTTTGAGAAGGGAAAAGCATTATTCTAAACTCTGTTATCTTTTACTTAGGTTGTTCAGAATAAAGAAAATGAGAACTGTTTGAAGAAAGTGGATCCCCAGCTACTGAAGATGGCATTAACTCCTTACCCCAAGCTAAAAACTGCTCTCTTTCCTCAGTACATTGCCCCTAGTATCCTGCCACATGATATTACACTCTACCACCTTATTCAGGTACAGTATTTAGGTGGCCTTTGTGTCAGTCAGGACTCAGCCTGGAAAACAGAAACCACTCCAAGTCTTTCAAATGGAGGGAATTGCTTACATGGGATGATAGAATGGAGAAGGCAAACGTGATGGCGAGACAACTCAAAGATCAGCAAAGAAGGAAGTCCTCAACACCCCTAAGGCTGGAACAGTGCAAGAAAGTGGTGTTATCAGAATCCAGAGGCTGGAGCCATTTTCTGGGAGTTAAACTTGCACTGGGGCTGTCTGATGGGAGCTGGGAGTATAGAGGGTGGGGCTGGAACCTTGGAGGAGATGCCCTCAGAAACTGAGAGAAGGGAGAAACTGTCTTGGCTCCCTTCCTCTCACCTGTAATTTCCCACCAGTCTCTTTTATGGCTAGACCTAACTGATAGCCATGGGGCTAGGAAGCTTGGGAAATGCAGGTCCCTGAACTACAGAGCAGAGCAGAAGGGCAGGGAATGGGTCTGAGAACAAACTTACATAGTTGACCAGCATATCTCTCTGCTGCTTCCAAAGGCCGCTGCATTCTACTACTTCTAACAGTCTTTTCTCAGTGAATCAGGGCTGTTTGTTTGTTTAAATCACTACTTAACCTTTTTCAGGACAAAGATCTCTTTAGGAATGTGACAGAAGCTGTCAGCCCTCTACCTAAAAAAGTTGTATATATACATACAATTATGTGTGTGTGTATTTCAAAAGGTTTCACAGACTGCCTGAAGCCTATTCAGGGATCCTCATTAAGAACACCTTCTTTAGCTTATTTCTTAGAACCAAGGCATTTTCCTTTTTTCTCTAAGTACATATATTCCCACAGTGTCTTCAATTCAATTTAAGCTCTTAGGGTATATACTGGTGCTGTTCAAAAGTGTGGTCTGCAGTCTGGTGCCAGTCTGTGGACTGCTTGTTCTGGTACATGATGGAATTAGGAGCTCATGCTGGAATGTGACTAAGTACACTGTTCAGTGCAGCAAGCTTTTTTTTTTTATTTAAGCAAGACTTTCTCAAAGAAGGAAGCCATACATTGGATTATATTCTGGCTCAAGCTTCTTTTCTCACTGTAGATCAGCACTTTGAGTAGCACTTGTATAAACTATATAAAGTAGATTATATAAAAACTTAGTCTCACTACTTAGAGTAACTTGATTCAACTTAAAACATAAGTAGTTTCCGGTTGTTGTTCTTTGTTCTATTTTTGAGTTGACTGATGCAATTTTTTAGTCCTGTGCTTTCAGGAAAAATATTTCTTCCTTAGTAGACCACACATTCTCCCTTAATTTTAAATCAAAGCTATTCTTTCCATAGCCATCTAAGTCTTGATTTAATAGTTCTGTTTTTTCCTGTATTTCTCCCACCATCTGTTTCTAGTCTTTGCTAAACCTTGGCCTGAACAAATTTCAAACAGTCACTACTCTGTGTTCTCAAACCTTTTCTAACTGACTTGACCTTGGTCTTCTATTTTTTTCTTTGTTGTTGTTCCTCATCACATTTCTTTAACTCTTCATCTAGTTGTCTCATGCTTTACTTTCCTTCCCTGATCTTAGCTCATCTTGTCATGTTAGCACAGTCATATTTTCAGCCTCTTAGACCTCTTGCCTTTCTATTCCAAAATTATCTCCAAAGCCCATTTTACATTATAATTGACACTGCTTCTGCCAAAGACAGCATATTTTGCAGTAATTTGAAGTAAGGAGTGTCTTCAAAAGGAACAAAATCAAATGAATATAGAAAGGTGTTTCATACAGTCTTTTTAGTTTTCAGCTGTGTTCAAAGAATTTGTGTCCAGAAAGATAAGCTTTTAAATTGCCTTGGAGAAGGGAAGCAGATTACCTCTGAAGTCCTTTCATATAATTTTGTTTACTTATTTTAGAATCAATTTTAACTCTGATTTGACTTCTCCCCTTTTTCAGTCATTATTGCCCTTTGATCCCAGCAGATTGTTTGGCTGGCAATCTGCCAACACACTAGCAATAGGAGGTAAGTCATGCCAGAAGTTAATTTATGTGAAGCTAATCCAGTTTTTCACTGCTTTCTATTTTAAAAATAAAGGTGCATTCCATTGGAAAACATTTTCCATAAGACGGAATTGAAAACATATTAAGATTTAAGAGTCTTGTATTAGGTCCCTAGTGCTTGAATTTGCTGGAAAATGTAATATGTACCTATCTGCTTATATTCCTGTCTTTCCCCCAAATCCCTCTTCATTTGCAGTATAGCATAATAAAGGTTAAGAGCATAGCTGTTGACATTCAAATCCTGGCTCAACCGTGTAATAGCTGTATGATCTTAGGCATGTGATTTCTCTTCTCTTCAGTTCTCTGTAAAATAAGCTTATAAGAGTGCCCACTTCACACGTTACTGTGAGCGTGAAAGGAGACAAATCGTTGAAAAAGCTTTCACAGTTCCTGGCACTAGATGCACAACACGCCTTGTCCTCCATAGACCATAAGAATTTCTCTGATTTTTGTGCCATTCTTAAACTCTGCTTTTTCTGTTTCTCTTTTACTTTTGCATTTAGAGTTAGCCTTTAATATCATGTTACCAGTGGTGCATCACCAAATTTGAGGCTTTAAATTATTACTTCGTACATAGCCTGTGCCCCATATTCATTGACATACATAAAAATGAATTTTTGGGGAGCGGGTGTAGCTCAATGGTTGAGTGCCTGCTTCCCACGTGTGAAGTCCCGGGTTCAATCCCTGGTACCTCCTAAAAATAAATAAAATGAAAAATGAATTTTCTAATTATCAGTTTTCTAAGTTCAAGTTTTAATATATTGACTTAACCTAGTGCCCAGAGGCCAATGTAGTAGTGCCAGCTTATAATAGTGGTTCAGTAAGTGTTTGGTTGAGCGGTTGCTGAATGAAGTAGTATTTATTGCATTTTCAAATGAACTCTTCCTAATCTCAATAAAGTTACTAGAGGGTAGACAGAATCCCCTGTCCTGTTCTATTGATCATAAATCCATCACCCAGCCAGTATTTTGACCCCCTTTTAGAGTTTGAGCACTCTACAGGTTTGATAGAGATACACAGAAGTTGAAGGAATATACTTCCTGCCTGGTTTTTAGAAGTTTAACCATATTTGAAGAAATGAAGCACAAAGTAAATGAAATGATTATCAGGAAAACATAATACAGATTCATAAAATTGGAGAGTTGTACTTCATTAGAATGTTTATCTCTTTTTTCATATGGTTTTACCACTGGAAGGGGATGTGAAAAGGCTGCATGGTGACTTTTCTTCTGTGGCAGGCCAGAGTAAAGTTTCCCTTCAGGTGGAACTTTCTCTTATGCACTTTCTCTATACCAGGCTCTAGCCTGCTAAAAAATCAGTTTTTATTTGAATATAAATCCCAAATATGCTGGTTCTACCCCTGGTAGTGCTGTACATATACTATGTACTCAGCAAATATATTTTAAAAAACGAATGAGTAGTTTTTAATATAAATTACTGAAGTCAGTCATCTCACAAAGAACACAGATAAGGCATGTGACAATTTTTTAATGTCCAAGGGATGTGCTTTTAAGTAATAGCTTGGTTAAGTGACAGGCACCGCCATTGTCTTCAAGTCTTTTTTATAGAAGCCAAGTCACAAGGTGAGAAGTCCTTGGAATCCCATGGGAAAATAAAACTTTATTTCAGAAATAAGCTTTGAACTTTGAAATCAAGAGCACATGCACTGTTTTCCAGAACTGGTTCCTTAACAGTTCAAAAATACTATTTATCACATTTTTTTTTTCTTCTATAGGGGTAGTAAGTGGTTAAGAGGCCATTAAAGAATAGGACTTGACAGGAGTGGTTATTTGATACTAACTACTTACATCCAAATATTTCCTGACTTCAGATTTCTTTAAAAGGAGAAAATAAAATTTCAGCTATTGGGTACAGAAGAACTTTAAACTGAGCTTCTCTGCTGGCTTTGGAAAGATAGTACCATCATGTAGATAATAGAGTGTTTCAGGAATACAAATCTGAAAGCGCAGCTTAATGATAACGAAAGATTATGGCAGGGTATTAATATGAGAAGAGGATGTTCTCAAATTGTTGGAGAAAGACGCAGTGAGTTGGCCTTGGTGACTAGAGGACTCAAATATGTTAAGGGATTTCATTGTGTAATGAGCTGCATGAATAAATTGCAAAGCTTTCTTTTGCAAATGATAAGCCATTTAGCAGAGATTTTGTACCTAAGAGTTATTGGCTTTTGCCATGTGAACATGAAAGATCATCAAATAGAGAGTTAAAGCATTTAAAATTACAAGCAAGTTCAATGGGAGAAAAGCATGATTTATAAGAGTTTTTATGCAGCTTCTCTGGTATGCGTTTTTGTAAAAAAAAAAAAAAAAAAGGAGGCTAACTCTACACAATGAAGTAAAATAAAACAATTACATTTTGGTGAGTTCAAAGTGATACACAGTAGTCACAAAATGATTATAGCAACCAATTTCCTTTTACCACTGGAGAGCTTTCCACTTGAATATCTGAAATTAATCAAGGTAAAATGTAGAAAATAAATATTGCTTCACTTTTCCCCCCCAGATGCATCAAGTGATCTCCCACATTTCTCTAGTCCAGACCTGGTTAATAAATATGCTCTAGTGGAACGTCTGAATTTTGCTTATTATTTACATCAGGGACGACCATCATTTGCTTTTGGAACTTTTCTGGTCCAGGAATTAACCAAGAGCAAGACACCCAAGCAGCTGTGAGTATTTAAAACATAAACTGTACTTTTATAAAAGGCATGTCCTTAATTGGTACAGAGTTTCTGTTTGGGGTGATAGAAGCACAACATTGTGAATATAATGATCACCATTGAATTATATATTTGAATGTGGCTAAAAAGGGAAATTTTAGGTTGTATATACATTACTAGAATAAAAATTTTTTTAAGAAGCCAACACTATAGGACTATATACAGCACAGTGAACCCTAATGTAAACTATGGACTGTGGTTAGTAGTCTAATTATAACAATATTCTTTCATTGCTTCTCACAAAGGTGCTATACTTTGTTAGCAAAGTGTTAATAATAGGGAAAACTGTGCATGTGTGGGGGGAGTATATGGGAACTCTGTATTTTCTACATGTTTTTTTCTATAAACCTACAACTTCTTTAATAAAAATAAATAAAGGCATGTCTGTGTACTTTACACATATATTTAAAAAGTATTTAATGTATTCCATGTTTAACACTGCTGATATTTGGATGGTTTTTTTTGTGTGTGTGTGTGTTTTTTCCATTTTGCTTTTCTGTGTACCCCAAGTTTTTTATATTAGCATGTGTTACTTTTGCTAATAGGAAGAAAAGCTAGTAAATACTATATTTTAAAAAATAATACAGGAGCTTGCCAAATATTAGCAGAATTACTCCAAAGAGAGAATTCTATAATGAGATATGAATTCTGATTTTAAGATCTTTGTCTTTTATAATTCACGTCCATAAAGCACAGAATTTGGGAGGAATATATGATATAATCAGCAGTTAAATACAGTTACTTTGTTTATTGGTTTATATTATAATTAATAAAGTAATGCATTTTCATGGTAAAATATTCAAATAGTTTAGAATGGTGAAAAATGATAGATAAAAGTCATTCAGATTCCCGTTCCACTTAGTAGACATGGTTAATACTTGGGCATCTTTCCAGAGATTTTTCTATGCATATAAAAATGCATTTAAGGGCACTTTAAGTGGCATTAACATTCTTGGTAGCTTGTGTACATACTCATAATCGTTAAGATCACAAGTTGGCAGTTTTTTGGAAGTTCTAGTCCATGTCTTCTGGTTGAGGTTGGAGGCAAGAATAATTTGGACTATGAATTAGTGTTTTAGGAGAAGATAATTCTAAGGGAATGGCAGCTAGAAGACAACTAAAAAGCTTCCAGGAACCTAAATGGATTTGTGCAAGGGATGCCAGAAGGGAAGGGGGAGGAAGCCAAAGATTACATGTGTCTGTTTGGCACTCCATGTATCACTGATGTAATTCCATCTGCTTTTCCTGGTGAGAAGCTATTTTCATGTGCTGATGTAATTTTTATTCCTTTCTTTTCCAGGATCCAGCAAGTAGGCAATGAAGCCTATGTTTTAGGGCTCTCCTCCTTCCATGTACCTTCCATAGGAGCTGCCTGTGTTTGTTTCTTAGAATTGCTTGGCCTCGACAGCCTCAAGCTCAGGGTCGATATGAAAGTGGCCAATATAATTTTGAACTACAAGTGTAGAAATGAAGATGCTCAGCACAGTTTCATCAGAGAGTCTCTAGGTACAGCACCTTTTCTTTCTGTGGTTTTGTACAGAGGAGGAGGGATGAATGGGTCTAAAGCATTGAATTGTGAGCCTAGTTGGGGAGGAAACAATTATTCTTTCTGTTAAGTCCTTTCCCTGAAGAGTGTTTTCTCTTTATTCTTGACTATATTTTGTTCTTTATATTTCTTATAGCTGAAAAACTATCTAAGCTGGCTGATGGTGAAAAAGCAACCATAGAAGAGTTGCTTATTCTCTTAGAAGAAGGTCTATGGAACAGCATCCAGCAGCAGGAAATAAAGAGGTTTGTGAGTTGTGATCCCAGCCTCTTCCAGCAAGCTTTAGTGTGTCAACCTATGTTTACTTTGTCTTCCAGCCACCTCCGATATTTCCACCAATCCCCCTCAAATCTTATCTTCTTATTCATCCAGCATCAAGCAGATACTCAGTAACTGGATAATGATTTTAATTGCATCTTGGTATCAGTGAGAGGAGGGTGAAGGTAGTGATTCCCGTCTTAGAGATGGAGTTACCAAGAGATAGAGAGGAGCTTTGGCCTTTCCATTGCCTTGCTGTGCAGAGAAGTCTTGTAAGTGTTACATGTTGAAATCCTTTTGGAAGATAGGGGGTGGGTCTCACAAAGTTATCTCCAAGTGATGTCCTTAATTTTTCCTTCCTAATCTATCTTGATGAAGGAAGTTGGGGTGACTGTCCACAAAAGCACCTCACCTTACTTAAACATTCGTGCCCATCTTTTTCCTGTGCTGTCCCACTGGGGCTGATCCAGCCGTGCCAGATGCTGAGAACCTGCCATTCTTCTGGACCTACTGTCACTGACCCTGTTCTCATCAGTGTCCTGTTTTCAACAGGAACATGTGCCTTTCCTAAGTAGGAGGTCCTGGCCCTGTCAGGACTCTGATTACTCTACAGTGCATAGCACAAGAGAATTAGGTACTCAGGAAATTCTCCTGAGGATGGTACATAGCTAGTATCATTCTAGATGCAACAGTGAGATGTTAATTCATAGCAGAAAGGGCTGCCTTATGGTGTTCTCTCCTGGAACAGGTTGAGAAGGGCTGGAATAGCATCTACACATTACTTTGAGGACCTTTCTCCCATTTGTGCTTGAGTGGAGTCATTCTTGCCAGAATAAAATGCCTACTTAAGTAAGTGAAGTAGATTATATAATAGGTCCCCATTTTAACATAAAATGAGAGCAGATGAGAAGAATAATTGTATAGATACATGCATACACATATATAACTCATATGCATATATCTAAAAAATCTTTTGTAAAGATACAGGTATTGGCATTATGGGTAATTTTTCCCTTCTTTAAACTTTGTGTATTTTCTGAATTGTTTTATAAGTATGTGTTACTTTTCTAATTAGAAAAAACAAACTTATTTTCAGTTTAGGGAAAAAAAAATACCCACCTCGGATCATCCAGTCACATGTCTCAGAATCTCCATCTCTGTGAGACAGGAAGAACCAGCACTGGCAATTAAAACCAGCACTCTCTTCCTTATTCCTCTTGGGCTAAACATGCTTAGGACTCTTTTCACCAACTGTCTTTTGGTTACGTAGCTCTGACATTTGGTTTTGATTTCTGACCCACAGTATTTTTAAAGCAGTTTTATAAATAGATACTTGTTTGATATCTTGGGGGCAGGGATGAATTGTGTCATTATGCTAAGAAATCTATTGTATATTATGGATGAAAGACTCCAGTTTTGTTTTTGTTTTTGATTTATGTTTTTAATGGACTTTATTTGTTAGAGCAGTTATAGGTTTGCAGAAAAATTACACAGAAAGTAAAGAGTTCCCATATGCCCTCCCTCCAGTTTTTCCTATTACTAACATTTTGCATTAGTGTGGTACATTTGTTATAGCTGGTAAATCAATCTGATTATAATTATTTTTAAACTTTTTATTTTAAAATCATTTCTAACTTACAGGATTGTTGCAAAAATAATAGAAAACCAATATAGAGACCTCTAATGTACCTCTATCCCAATACCCAGATTTACTCACTTTTAACATTATGCCATATTTATTATATCTTCCTGCCTTCCTTCCTTCCATCCATCCATCCATCCGTTTTCTGAACATTTGAGAATAGGTGCATACATCATGCACCTTGAATACTTAATACTTCCATATATATATATCCTAAGAACAAAGACACTCACTTATGTAATTTTGTTAAGTAGTTACCAAATTCAATAAATTTTTAATTTTTTTTCCTTATTAGAGAAGTTGTGGGTTTACACAAGAACCCTGCATAAAATACAGGATTCCCATATACCTCCCTATTATAAACACCTTGCATTGGTGTGGAACATTGGTTACAACTGATGAAAGCACATTTTTATAATTGCACTATTAACTATAGTCCATAGTTTAACTTAGCATTCACTGTGTAATGTAGTTCCATGAATTAAAAAAAAAATTTTTTTATTCTGTTACCATATATACAACCTAACATTTACCCCTTTTAACAACATTCAGATATATAATTCAGTGCTGTTTATTACATTCACAGTGTTGTGCCACCATCACCACCATCCATTACCAAAACATTTCCATTGTTCCAAACAGGAATCTGGTGTATTTTAAGCCTTAACCTCTCATTCCTTATCCCCCACTCTGTCCCTGCTGATACTGGGTGTGCAAATAACTGAGTCCCTGCTCTTAATTCTGGGTATATATCTAGTAGTGGGGTTGCCAGATCATATGGCAATTTGATATGTTCTTTCTTTTTTATCTTTCTTAGAGAAGTTATGTATTTAAAGAACAATCATCCATAAAATACAGGATTCCCATATACCTTTCCACCACCAACATCTTGCATTGGTGTGAAACATTTGTTACAACTGATGATAGCACATTTTTATAATTGTACTCTTAATTAAAGTCCATGGTTTAACTTAGGATTCACTGTGTAGTGTAGTTCCATGGATTTTAAAAAAATACTTATTCTCTTACCTTATATACAGGCTAACATTTCCCCTTTTAATCACATTCAGATATATATTTCAGTGCTGTTAATTGTGTTCACAGTGTTGTGCTACCATCACCACCATCCATTACCAAAACATTTCCATCATTCAAATAGGAACCCTGTACATGGTAAGCCTTAACTTCTCATTCCCTATCCCCGCTGCATCCCCTGGTAGCCTGTAGTCTAGAGTCTGACTCTATCAGTTTGCTTATTCTAATTGTTTTAAATCAGTGAGATCATACAATATTTGTCCTTTTGTGTCTGGCTTATTTCACTCAACATGATATCTTCATTATTCATCCATGTTTTTGCATGTGTCGGTACTTCATTCCTTTTTATGGCCAAATAATATTTCGTTTTGTGCATATACCACATTTTGTTTATCCATTCATCAGTTGATGGACACTTGGGTTGTTTCTATCTTTTGGCAATTGTGAATAATGCCCCTGTGAACATTGATGTGCAAATATTTCTTCAAGTCCCTGCTTCCATTTCTTTTGGGTTTATACCAGGTAGTGGGATTGGTAGGTAATACAGTATTTCTATATTCAGCTATCTGAGGAGCCACTAAACTGTCCTCCACACAGTGGCTGCACCATTTTACATTGCCACCAGCAATGAATGAGTGTTCCTATTTCTCTGCATCCTCTCTAACATAGTAATTTTCCATTTTTTTAATAGCAGCCATTTTAATGGGTGTGAAATGGTATCTAATTGTGGTTTTGATTTGCATTTCCCTGATGACTAATGATTTAATGATGGCTTTAGCTATTTGGGACCCCTTTTCTTTCTATATTGGCCTTTCCATTTCTGCAAAGAAGGTTGTTGGAATTTTAATTGGATTTGCAGTGAATCTGTAAATCACTTTGGGTAGGCGTGAAGTGATTTCTCACTGTAGTTTTGATCTGCATTTCCCTAATAGCTAGTGATGTTGAGCATCTTTTCGTGTGTTTTTCTGGCCATTTGTATTTCCTCTTGGGAGAAATGGCTATTCAAGTCTTCTACCTACTTTTTAAAGGAGTTACTTGTCTTTTTATCATTGAGTTATGTGATCTCTTTATATGACAAGGAAATCAAACCATTATCAGATATGTGATTTCTGAAAATTTTCTCCCATTGAGTAGGGTAACTTTTCACCTTCTTGACAAAGTCCTGAAAAGTTCTGAAAAATTTTAATACATTCCCCAGATCTAGTTGAACAAATTTTCTATTAATCTAATACTCTTTGTTCTTAGTTCCTAGAAGGGCAATATCCCAGACCTTCTCAGTTCTGCTTAAAAACCCTAGCTCCCATTTTCACTTTGAACTGGTTTTGGGAAGATTGCCCCAGTTCCTTGCTTGTGCACTCACAATAAATCACCTTCTCACTTAGAGATGTGTTTCTCCTTTGTAGCACCAGATCGGGCAGTCCCTTCTATTGAAAATAGCAGTGTTACCCACTCAGTTGGCTGCAGTGAGCCATGAGTTTTACCCAGGCTGTTTGTCTTGAGAGTGGGTGATGGGTGCTGTTCCCAGCCACAGGGGCTGACAACTCACATTTTTCACTTTGGCCTCTTCGTCTTTCTGTCCCTCTCCCTCCTGGATGGTGCACAGCACTCTCCTGATCTGCAGACCCCCAAAGCAGCTCCCTCAGACAGCTTTTTGCTCTTCCTCCATTGCTTTTTTAAGAGGTTGAGCCCTCCTGCCCTACTCTGACACCATCTTCCCAGAAGTCCTACCTGGCTCATGCTTTTTTATCCCTTTTGCCAATCTCTATCTTTTGATTGTAGAGTTCAGTTCATTTATATTTAAAGTCACTACTGATAATACAGGACTTTCTTCTGCCATTTTGCAATGAAGACTTTGCAAGTCTTATACCTATTTTTGTTTCACAATTCTTCCATTAATACCTACTTTTATATTTATTTGCTTTTCTATGTTGTACCATATTGAGTATCTTCTTTTTTCTATTTGGATATGATTTTCATATATTTTCCTTATGGTTACCATGGGGTTAAAATTTAATGACCTAAATATATAACAACTATATTTGGTTTGATACCAACTTGACTTCAATAGCATACACATATAGTTTTCCTATACTCTTCCATCTCCCCACCTTTTTTTGGTACTTGTTACCACGTAGAACTTTGTACATTGTATGTCCAAAACCATAGTATTACCATTACTTTTTATGCATTTGCATGTTAGCACTTGTAGGAAGTAAGAAGTGAAGTTACATACCAAAAATACAGTACAATTATAGTGACATTTATAATTACCCAAGTGGTTACCTTTATCTGAGGTTCTTTGTTTCTTTATGCCACTTTGAACCACTGTCTAGTGTCCTTTCTTTGAATCTGAAGAATTCCCTATAGCATTGCTTGTAGGGCTGGTCTAGTGGTGATGAGCTCTCTCAGATTTTCTTTATCTTGGAATGTGTTAATCTCCCCCTCATTTTTTTTTTTTTATTTAAGATTTTATTTATTTATTTATTTATCCCCCTCTGCTGCTTGTGCTCGCTGTGTCCATTTGCTGTGCGATCTCCTGTGTCTGCTTGTCTCCCTTTGTTGGGTCGTCCTGCTGCGTCAGCTCACCGCGCCATGCGGGCCGGCCTGCCCTCACCAGGAGGCCCCAGGAATCGAACCCCGGGCCTCCCATATGGTAAACGGGAGCCCCATCAATTGAGCCACACCCGCTTCCCTCTCCCCGTCATTTTTGAAAGAAAGTCTTGCTGGATATAAAATTCTTGGCTGGCAGATGTTTTTTTTTTTTTTTTCAGCACTTTAAGTTTTTCAACCCACTGCCTTCTTGCCTCCATGGTTTCTGATTAGAAATTGGCACTCAGTCTAATAGGAATTCCCTTGTACATAACACATTGCTTTTCTCTTGCAGCTTTCTGAACTCTCTCCTTGTCCTTTGCATTTGATATTGTAATCAGTATATGATGGGGTATATGTTTCTTCATGTTTATCCTGTTTGGTGTTATCTGAGCTTCTTAGATGTGCATATTCAAATCTTTTGGGAATTTAGGAAGTTCTCTGTCATTATTTCTTTGACTAATCTTTCTGCCCTTTTCTCTCTTTCTTCTCCTTCTGGGACTCCCATATGCATATATTGGTACACTTGCTGTTGTCCCAGAAGTGTCCTAGGTTCTTTTCACTTTTTATAGTTCTTATTTTTCTTTCTGCTTCTCAGCCTGACTCATTTCAAAGTGTCTTGTCCTCGAGTTTGATTCTTTCTTCTGCCAGCTACAGTCTGCTTTTGATACCCTCTGGGGAATTCTTCATTTCAGCTATTGTGGTCTTCTCCAATAGTTCTGCTTGGACGCATTTTAAAATTTCTGTCTCTTTACTAAGATTCTCATATTGCTTGTTCATTGTTTTCCTGATAATCTTTTATTCTTTCTCTGTGGTTTCTTTCATCTCCTTGAGCATTTTTAAGATCATTTTTTTAAAGGCCTTGTTTGGTGTATTTACATTCTGGTCTTCATTGGTATTCTTTGGATTTTCATCCTCTTTCTTTGGATGGGCCATTATTTCATATTTGTCTTATACTCTTGTTGCATACTGTACATTTTAATCTTTTAAAATGTTAACTCTGCAATTTATTCCCTGAGATGTCTGTTTCTTGATTTTGTAACCAGCTGGTTATAAGACAGAGATTTTCTTGAACATCACTGCTCCTATGAGGAAGTTCTTCCCAAGGTGAATGCAGTGTGCTGGATCCTCTCTGTCTTTTTTGGGCCTGTGTCTTGTCCTGGACTTGTGCTCTTTAGTTAATTTGTCGTTGGCCTGTTTACAGGAGTTTGAACGCCCCCTCTATTTCCCAGAAGACAGACCTTCCTCTCCCAGATGTTTAAAGCAGGAATGCCTTTGCCTCAGACTGTCTGCCTCTATAGTTTCTTACACTCCTTTCATTGTCTAGAGCTGCTTTACCATGGACCAAAAATTCTGGGAGGAGTTTCCCAAGTCAGTCTTTCTCAGGCAAAAATAGGGCCAGGGATCAACAGACCGGCTCTGATCTGCCCTGGGGAGGAGATCGGGAAGGGCACCAGCAGCATCTTCCCCTGCTCCCCAAAGCTGAGCTGCTTGACCTGCCCAGCAAATGCAACCCTTCAACCAACTGTCCCCCAAAGCCCTGAGGAAGCATAGTGTTTTTAAGTCTCCGCTGCCGTTGCCTTTATCTCCAGGAGGGTTGGAACAATGGGCATCCTCAGAGCCGGTCCCCAGTGATCCACAGCCGCTAATCAAAAGCCATCATCAACTATAGTCCATGCCCACCTCTCTCCTGGGGAAGAGGAATTTTATGTCCCTTTTTGTCACCAGTGAGCTAGTCAGGGGCTGTACCCCATGGTGGCCTGCCCCAAGAGTGGGGGATAGACTCTAGTTACTGCTGCACAGAGAGAACAATTTATTGGTCTTTACCTTAGTTTACCAGCCACTTCCTTCCACTCTTGCCTAGATGTTGTATAGTGTTCAGCTGGCCTCCAGAGTTTCAAAATAGTTGTTTCAGTCAGTTCCTGCCTGTTTAATAGTTGTTCTTGTGGAAGGAATGAATCTTGGAGCTTCCTACTCTGCCATCTTCCTGTAATCCAAGTTCAAGAAATTTAACATTGATATAAAGCATACCATCTATATTCTTTTTTTCCCCCAAAATAATGTTCTTTTGGGCATTTCTCTTCCATTATTAGATCAGTCCAGGATCATGTATTGTATTTAATTGTCATTGTCCTCTTAGTCTCTTCCTCTATTTCTCATCTCA
>JAQZBX010043203.1:0-21749 GCA_029593785.1 Cabassous unicinctus | reverse complement strand
TTCACAGCTCTTCTTTGATATTTGGTTCAACTTATTGTCTTTAAAATTACTGAGTTTAAGCTATTAAAATTGGGCCAGGGACTCAGTAATGGGGTACAGATCTTCTCCCAGATGTTAGGGTACAGGACAAACCAAAAGCAGCTTTTGTGCATGCAATTTCCAAACCAGCCAGCAGGTGGTGCTCATTGGTGCACCTTTCCACAGAGGTGTTCCATTCTCAGCTTTCCTGTGTTCCTGTGTTGAATCTCCAGAGCAGAGATTTGATGCAGGCTCTGCTGGCCAAATTCACTGAAGAAAACTCCTTATCTCCTCCTCCCTTTTCCCTTGAAAAGGAGCTGACAAGGAGGAAGATGTCTGTTCCCCTCTCAGTCAGCTGCAGTGAGCCCGGGGTTTTGCCCCAGCTTAATAACTTAGATGTGGGAGAAGGGAGCTCTTCTTTGCCACCAGTGTCTGGGGGGGTTGGTAACTCATATTTGTTGTTGCTGGTTCTTTGTCTCTCTGTCCCTCACCCCCTGGGAGTTGTGTAGCATTTTCCTGGTCTGCTGAACCCCAAAGCAGTTCCTCGGACAGCTTTTGGCTCTTTCTCTGTTGTTTTTGTGAGAGAATTGAGCCCCGTCTGCATAGTCTAATGCCATCTTCCCACAATCCTTCTAAGTATCCTTTTTTTTTTTTAGTTATAAAAAGAACATCAAAATGATTCCAAGGCTGAAGAATAAAGGAAATGAGTAGAAATAAATAAAATAAAGAAGGAACATAAAATAAAAAAGATAAAGAAACCAAAAGTGGTTCTTTGAGAAGATTCTTAAAATTTATAGACATCTAGCAAGACTGAGCAAAAAAAAGGAAGAAGGTACAAATTATAAAAACTGAGGGCAAAAACTAAAATATCACTACAGACACTAAAAGTACTAAAAATTTAAAGAAGGGATAACAAGGAAGCATTATGAAAAACATTCCATTAAAGTTAAAAATTTATATGAAATGTTAATTTTCTAGAAAAAAAATACAATTACTGAAACATGAAGGGAGATGGGATATCTGAGGCATGTGCTATAATCTATAGATTATAATCTATTAAAGATATTGAATCCAAACATAAGCATATATATCCACAAAATGTTAGGACAATATAATTCAATAATTACATATATGAAAATAACATACAAAATGAACAGATTACTACAAAAATTGAAACTAGCTAGGCTTATTAGTAAAGGAAAAAACTCATTTATTAAAGCAAAAGAACAACTTGAATACACCTAAAGATATCAATAGGTATGTATATAGGATATGAAAAAATGAAAAGGAATATGCTCTTTTGGAATACAAAGTCCCCAAATAACTCAGAAATATGATATTTATCACTAAGTAATCTATGAATTTAACATGATCCTATTTAAAATAAAAGTATTTTCTAGTACTAAACAAGCTGATCCAAACAGTATATAGAATATCCTCAGGAATTCTGAAACTGAAAAGGTATAAAGAGACAGTAACCCTGCCAAATTTAGATAGGTAGATAGATAGATGGATAGATAGATAGGTAGATAGATAGATAGATATAAAAACATATGGTTAGTATAGGTACTAATACAAGAAGAAGAAGTGCAAGTACTGATATAAAATAATCTTAAATATTTATAAGCAACCAGATAAGCAAGGTATGTAAGAGTATATGAGGAGGAATTATGTGCACTTATTAGTTTAAATATGAAAAAAAAATATCTGAAGGAATGCACAATCTGGACACATTTGTTCCCTGTCGGGGAGGAAAAGTGGTGGACTAATTCTCATGTTATTCAGGATAAGCTGGGTTAAAATGTAGTAATAAAGAACCCTCACAATTTCAATGAATTAAAGGAAACACTTGCTTATGCAAAGTACACAATGTGTCTGACTCTCTAGGCAATTTTTCCTTATCTAGGCCAATTTCAGCTTGTTTCTTTTTTGTCTTACTGGGAGGCCTTCTCCATGATCCTGCCCAGCAGAAGAAAATCTGGGAATTGGACAAGGAATTTTCTTTCCCACATCTTGGATGTGATGTCCATCACTTGCACTCACATTTCATTGGCCAGAAATTGTTCCTGGTTTCTGCCTCATGCCAAGAGGGCAGGCAGCTTAACCTTTGGTACATCAAGAGGGGAAGAAGAAGCAGAAATTGCTAGGAACTAGCAATTTCAGCCATAACTCTTATTCATTTGGAAATTTGACTTATGGGAATTTATTACTCTCTCCACAAACAAGTAGCTAAATATTTTATATAGTTATAAGTAAAGAGAAATGAACAAACTCTGATAATAATTCCTTAGTCAGAATGCCCTCACATGCACCTGCATACCAGTATATTCACAGCACTACTGATCATAACAGCAAATAATAAGACTGGTGTTCTAGTTTTCCAGGTTTCTATGACAAATACCATACAGTGTGTTGGCTTAAACAATAGGAACTCATTGGCTCTGGTTTTGGAGGCTGGAAGGCTTTCCTCCTCTTGGGTAGGTAGTGTTGTGGCAGCCAGCATCCATGGCTTCCATGGCTTTCCCATCACATGGCAATGTCCTCTCCTTTCTCTTCTCCTTTTCATTGACTCCCAGCTTCCAGCTTCTGGCTTCTCCTCTTGGCTTCTCCCCTATATAAATCTTCCAGTAATAGGATGAAGACCCATCCAGATTCAGTTGGCTGAAATTTGACTAAAAACAACATCTTCAAAAGGCCCTAATTATAATACTTTCATTCTCCCAAGAATGGGACTAAAGTCAACGACACATATCTCAGATCCCTTGGGGTACATAACACCATCTGCCATGAATGGACAAATCAATTTAACTACATAATTTAATACAATAGTTGTTTTGAAAATTGTGCTGGCTTTGAGGAACAATCTCAAAGTATTTAAAGTTAAAAAAAAAACCTAAATTCAAATAATTACCTTTTGATCTAAATATTATTTTCTTCCAGAAAATATGAAGGTGACCTTATATCAGAAAATATTAATATTATATCAGGTCAATATTACATTAAATGTAGTGCCTACATGCATCCCAGTACATAGATTATCTCTGGAAGATAAATAAGAAACCTATAACTTCCAAAGAGGAAAAATGAATGCTAGGCATATGAATAAGAGGGAACTAAGCTTTCTACTGTACATATTTTCTATCCCAAAGTTGTCTTAACTATTCTTAAAAGGAATCAATTAATTAGTAATGAAAATATGAAACTCCTTCTCAACTCACTGGCTATTAAATTTTTTAAAAAAATAAACCATAAAACAGGAAAATGTGAAAATTAAAGTGTAGGAAGTTTCACATATTTTATTACCCAAAATTTATATTTGCTAAGCTTATCCTAGTAAAAATGCATATTTATTTTGATTGCAATAATTATAATAAAAATAGGAAGTGGATACATATATGTTTTTCTCTGGCTAGTTATGTAATTTGAATAATCTAAAACTTTATTGTAATAGCCCAGTTTATCCAATGCTCACATCCACTCCCTTGTAGAGCAATGGTGATGGCTATTGATAAAGTTCAAATGAAAAGGACATTTAAAACTATGTCTGTCAAGCCATATAAAATGTGATATATCACATCACTATACTGCTTTTTCTTTCAAAAGCAGTAACGTATTTTAACTCTTTTTAAAAGCATATACTTAGCACACACTTTAAAATTTTATATATCGCCATGTGAAGGGATTTTTTTTTTAATATAAAAATATCTTTTCACTTTTAAAAGCTAGCTTAAATTGACCTGGATACAAACACACATTTAGTAATTTTGCCTGGAATATGATTCTATTAGTCAAGATTCTCCAGGGAAAGAGAATTGACAAGAGATATCTGTAAATACTATGAGATTTTATAAAATTCTCCCAAGTGACCATGGGGATGCACAAGTCCAAATTCCACAGACAGGCTGCAAACCAGGGGCTCCAATGAAGGTCCTTGATGAGTTCCCAGGAGATGTTCGCTGTCCAAAGTTGAGCTAGAAATACTCTCTGAATGCTGAAATCACTTCCCCTTTTCAGGCATTCAACTTATTGGATAAAACATCACACATTGCTGATGGCAATCACCTTGGTTGATTTTAGATGTAATCAGCCATCTATGCAATGCATTCACTGTTGACTAAAGTCCATAAACGTCCCTGTATTATAATTAGCCCAGTGCCTGCTTGACCAAATAACTGGGCACAATTAGCTGGCTGAGCTGACACATTAGCCTAACCATCACTGTGCACCCCTTGTCATCTTGGCAGCCATACACATCACCTTAAACCATTCTTAGTCTCTAAATAAAAACAATAACAGACATACATATATATATTTCCACCTAACAGTATTCAACTGTCCTCCATACATCCAGAAATGCATTCATTCCCTACAGGATAGGGTACAAGTCCTTGAGTAATGTTCATTCTTAAACTTGAAATTATTATGACAGAAAACTAATACAACCTATATGATAATGGAAAAAGTTAGGGATGAAAACAAAGATACTTGTTTTATGCACATACACAATCATACTCATAACAAAACAAGGAAGAAATCTTCATAACCATTACAGTCTCATTTCCATAACTGGTCACATGGTCAAAGTTCATATTTATCATTTCCTTCTTCCACTACCCATTCCATGTTCCTGTTACCCTCAGCAAGCACTTCAGCTGGCCGTGGATCTTTGCCTGGTGGGGTGACCCAAACTTTCATTCCCGAAGATTCTCGACCATTGTTGGCCTTGTTTGGATTGGGTTGTTACAATTTTCCATTGACTTTAATCACAAGGCATGGCAATACCAAGAGATGCCCTAGAGGATCTCCTGCATTCCAGGAAAACTCTTCTTTACCCCCATTATGTAATTGCAGTCCTATTTCCCCTTGATAGTTAGGATCAATCACCCCAGTCAGTACAGTAATTTTCTTCTTTGCCTGTTGATCCAGAGGTAATGGGAGCTCAAAGTGGCCAGGTGGCAGTCTTAACTTCCAGTTCAATGGAATCATTGTTGTGTTCCTGGTGGAAGCACTCCTCCTTTTGGGACTAAGACATGTAGACCAGCAGAGCTTAAGGTTGCAGGGACAGGAAGCAAATACTTTCCTAATGGATCACTAGGGGTAATAGCGAGTGGTGCCAATCCCATTTCCACTCCTTGATTCCTGGACCCATGAATCCTGGCTATGGAAGAAACAGAACCATAGAGTGGACACTGATTTAGAGCATACACAGCCTCTCGGAGAACATTGCCCCTGCCCTGCAAGGCTTTACCACCTAGATGGCACCACAATTGAGTCTTCAAAAGGTCATTCCACCTTTCTATCAATCTAGCTGCTTCAGGATCATGGGGAACATGGTAAGACCAGTGAATTCCATGGGCATGTGTCCATTCTCATACATCATTTGCTGAGAAATGAGTTCCTTGATCAGAAGCAATGCTGTATGAAATGCCATGGTGGTGGATAAGACAGTAAGTCCATGGATGGCAGTTTTGGAAGAAGCATTGTGTGCAAGGAATGCAAACCCATATCTGGAGTAAGTGTCTATTCTAATTAAAACAAATTGCTGCCCTTTCCATGATGGAAGTGGTCCTATGTAATCAACCTGCCATCAGGTACAGGCTAATGCCATATCGTGGGCTGAGTGTGAGTCTCTGCTGCTTGCAGATTGGGCACTCAGCAATGGCTCTAGCCAAGTCAGCCTTGGTGAGGAGAAGTCTATGTTGCTGAGCCCATGTATAACGTCCATCCTTACCTCCATGGACACTTTGTTCATGAGCCCATTGGGCTATGACAGGAGTGGTGGCAAGAGGCTGAGCATTAGCCACAGAGTGGGTCATCTTATCCACTTGATTATTAAAATTTTCCTCTGCTGAAGTCACCTTCTGGTGAGCATTCATGAGGGACACAGATATTTTCATGGTTTTTGCCCACTCAAAAGGGTCTATCCACATACATCTTCCCCAGACCTCTTTGTCACCAATTTTCCAATCATGTTCCTTCCAAGTCCCTGACCATCCAGCCAAAACATTGGCAACAGCCCATGAATCAGTGTGCAAATGCATCTCCAGCCATTTCTTCTTCCAAGCAAAATGAATAACCAGGTGCTTTGCTAGAAATTCTGCCCACTGGGAGGATTTGCCCTCACCACTGTCCTTCAGGGATGGCCCAGAAAAGGGATGCAGTGCTGCAGCTGTCCGCTTTTGGGTGGTACCAGGAGGATTAGAAATGCCTTGCATACTACTGACCTCACAGCATTCCTTTACATTTCATTTGGTGAGACAAGATTAACCTCTTCAGGCAGGGGTTGGAAGGCAGATTCCTCAGAGCAGGGTGGAGGTTGGACAGGGCATGCTGGAATTTGACTGGTACCTGCCTTAGGGATGGGAGGATGGAGGCTAGGTGATACATGCTTGACATTGTGTGGTCTCCTTTGGAAAGGCTGACACTTGACACTTTAGTCTAGTCATCCCAATGATAATATACTTTTTATCTGCATGCTACTTAGGTAGGGGTACAGGGGACAATGAGTGTTTATTTCATATTTTTCCTTAGCCAGGAATGATGTTCTCATTTATATCTTTGAATGTGACTTTAGATCCAAATAATCAATTTCTTCAGTCATTTTTTAAATAAAATTTTCCCAAAGTATAATGTACTTAAGTACAAAAGTCTTAAAGGTCCGGTGTGATAACTTTTTACAAAGTGAACATATTCCCAGAAATCTCTGTACAAATCATGATGCCTTGCTTTCCCAATTCTCTGAGCCTCATGAATACCCCTGTCTGCATCCCCCTGTCTATCTTCAGAAACACTTTTCCTTCTTAAGCTCCAGTCCTTGCGTCTCCCCGGATGAATCTCACATTGATTTCAGCACTCACCTACCTTCTTAACATCTTCCCTATCAAGGATTGGATTTCCCCAAGGTCAGTTATGGATTTCACAGTCCCAATGTGGAATTTTAGTGCTAACATTTCATTACTATTTTTTCATAAAACTTTCTGACATCACAATGCTATCTTTCTGTCTCATCTTTTCATTTAAGTTTCTCCTCTCAATATAACTTTATCCTCCTATTTAATAGAATCATAGTCATCCTCTATTCTCTTGGGAATAGCAGTTCTTAAATTTTCCTTCTGATGCCTTTAAAAATTATTTGTGAAGGTATTCTTTTAAATTGAGTCTTCAGAATAAAATTCCTTTTCCCTTCCATTTCCTTCATGACTTCAATTTGGATATTTTTGCTTTCTATTCCTGGAAAGAGTCTGTTCGGACAAAGTCATTTCCAATAGGTAAGCAATGTGACTATGTACTTGGAAGTGTTACATTCCTCTTGCCAGCCATAGATCTGCATGGAAGCCTGAAAAGCACAGTCCTAAATCTGTTTCTCGGATGTAACAGGCTTCCATTTAATGGGACTCTGAAGCACTGGTTTCTCCTACCTTATTGCCTGTTTCTCTGAATTTTATATAGATGTAGTTCATGCAGACCTATAAACCCTCATATGAGATGCTACCAGCCTTATTTTTATTTCTGTTAACATTTTATTTCTAGTCCATTTACCTCTGAGGATATACTACACTATCACTAAATTCCACTTCCCTTTACTTTTTGGACCTCAGGTGTTCAGGGATATGAAGTTTCTCTCTAGAAAAAAAAAAAAACAATGAGGGGAAAATGCTCAAAAAGACATTATTGGGACAATTGAAGACATTGGAATTTGGGTGGTATGCAATATATCAATATTAAATTTCTTTAATTTGATAGCTGTAGTTAAAGGAAATACATAAGTTAGTGTCCTTGTTCTTAGATAATGAACCCTTGGAAGTGTTAACTGTTAGAGGAGCATGATGTATGCAACCTACTCTCCAATTTTTACAAATTAGATAGGTAGATAGATAGATAGATAGATAGATAGATAGATAGATAGATAGATGATAGATGGATGGATGGACGGATGGATGGATAGACAGATAGAGAGATGGATGGATGGATGGATAGATAGATACATAGATAGATATAACACATGGCAAAATGATGAGAGTTGGTAAATCTGGGTATCTAGGTGGGAGAATGTTGGAGTTCTGTTTATTATTTCTGAATTATTTTTGCAACTTTCCTGTAAGTTTGAAATTATTTCAAAATAAAGATCTTAAAAAATACCCATGAAGGAAATAAGGAGGCAGAACTGTACAGGCATTCTACCATGGGTGAAGAGATGATGAAGTTAACGCTCCTTCTTTCAGGAAGTCACATCACTAAATGTCCAATTTAGCTAAGTTTTACCAACATTGTATTAACAAGAAATCTTCTTAGATTCTGGCAATTATCTGTCTATATTAGTTATTAGTCATATTATTGGGTTAGTTTTCACATTTCTTTTCCCCATAGGTTGTCAAAATGATTCTGGAAAACATGGGCTTGAAGGACTGTGGGACGCTGAGGAACCTGCTTTTCTCCTCATGCTCTACCACATTTGTCAGCTGTCAGGAAGCAGTTGTGCTCTCAGTTTGAAGCTGAATGCCTGGGTTAAGATCTCAGTGCTGTGTGAATCTTGGGCAAGATCCTCAATATCACCCTTTCCTCATTTCTAAAGTGAGGATATTATTAACACCTCTGCCCTTTAGGGTTGTGGCCAATATTAAAATAATTAATTCAAGGGGATTCTTAAAATATTATATGGTAAATAAGTATCTGATAAGGGTGGTGGTGGTCTTTGCTGTTGTTTTAATTCACTGTCGTGAATAGCTTGGTGTCCTCAGTATGTGCATTTCCATATTCCCTCGGTAATTGAGCCCATAAATACTATCTTTGCATGTGGCAACCCATTGAAAGAAAAAAGCCAGCTTCCCGGTAGTGGATGTCATGTGACTAAATTCTGGTCAATAAGATGCTCATGAAATTACTATAGGAACTGCTTTGATGTTGCTTAATGGGAGGAGGCTTGCTCTTTTCCTCTTTTTCCTCTGGCTGGCTGGAATGTAGACACAATGACCAGAGCTCCAGCAGCCATCATAGACAATGCAGAGGAAGTGGAGCAGGAAGATATAAGGGACCTGGATCTGCTCTACCAGCACTGTGCTCTCCTGTGAATCTGCACATTCTACTTGGGGGCATAAAGTCCTCTGTGTTTAAGCCACTCTTCATTTGGGTTTTCAGGCACATATTATAGCTGAACCTAATCCTCAATAGTAATATTTCTTTCCTTTAGACCTTCTGCTCTTGTCGCTCTGTGCTTATATCTCAATTTTCACTCAAGTGCAGACAACTTGATTTTTCAAATCTCCAAGCCAGATCTTTCCTCTGAGCTCCAAACACAAGCATCTAACAACATACTTGGCATATCTGACTGGGTATCCAAAGGAAATTTCAATATAGATAATGCTAAATTTGTGATTTCCTTCCCTGTTCCAAAATCTGGTGCTCCTCCAGGATCCTGTATCTCAGTTTATAACACCACATCATCCAAAACAAACTAGAGGCAATCCCCTCATTTGCCATATCCAAGCCTTCATGATATCTCATTGATTCCACCTACAAAATATTGTTCAAATCTGCCCTCTTAGCCCCACCTTCTCCACAACTATTCCAATATTAAATATAATGAATTACCCTTTAGATCCACAATTCCTTTCCATTCATATACCACTCTCTGCAATAGAGTCTGTTGATATTTTTGATAAGGAAATGCCTTTAGCGTTGTATGATAAATACCACTGTAGTTATTCTAGACTAAAAAGTCTTGTGATGCCTGTCCCTACCTCCCTCTCTAGATCATCAGGTACCATGCTTTGGCTCTCTCCACACCCCAAAGTACTGGCCTTTCTGTTCCTTGAAAATGGCACGGTCAATTTAGTTGCAACATTTTGCACTTATGGCTCATTCTCTCTGGAAGGATCTTCCCAATATTCCAATATGGAGGCATGTTGAAAGATAATACTTATCAGAAAATGGTCCAGTATATCCAAATGAGGGTACTGAAGATGGGAGCCCATCTTTCCAAAAAAACTTGGGAGAGCCTCGGGTTCCCACACTACAGAAATGGATTGATCCAGCCAGGTGAAAATATAACTGCTGGAAGGTCAACGGGTACCCCATCATAAAACACTTTTCCTTATGGCATTTGGAGAAGTCTCCAAGAAGCTAGTCAACAAGCTATGCCGACATCCACAGAGATCATAGTGCACCTTCTTAATCCAGGGAAGGCCCAGCAGAAAACAGATTTATTCACCCACCAACTAAAGAAAGCCAGAGCTTCACTATGAAATATAAAGAGATGAAAAAAAGCTATTTACCACATGTGACAGAGAAAGACCAAATCAATACATGATGCAGGACGGGGATCCACAGATAAATCAGGGAGCAGAGAAGCTTTTTATAGGCAATGCCTATTGCTCACCTCAGGGGTCTACAAATCCCCTGGGGTTTTGGGCCATCACAAGCCAAAGTGTGTAGGCATGGATAATATTTTTCTAGCCAAATTATACTAAAAACACTTTTTTTTTTTTAGAATTTATAAACAAATGAAAATCCAAGCAGTTTGTGAAATTGTGGTCCATTGAATTTGGAGCTGAGCATGTTGGTTTAGGTTATTTAGGAAAATGAGACTTGGCACTATCAGCTCTCCTAGTCCTCAGCTGAATCATTTTATTTCCAATGAAATTCTCATTTTTTGACTGAAACAAGAGACTGAGGTAAGCAGTAGGACTAGCATGACCCTTTCCCTCCAGCCTCCAGGTAATGGACTTAGATGACAGGGGCTATTGTCATCTGACCAAGCATAAACCTAGAAGTCATTGAGCTGGGGTCACTTGCTACACCCTGGTCCAACACTTACTACCCCATTCTCATGCCACTTCCCCACTTGCCTGCCTCTGCTTATACCAACTTTAGCTGGATAGCCTGTCATAGCCAAATGTTTGGCTACATGCAGAGGTTCTTAATACAAGCAAATCTACTCTGTCCTCGTAGCTTGAATTTTGATAGACTCCTGCCTGAAGTCACAGTTTAACCAGTTATTTCCCTTGAGTAAATCCTCTCTGCCTTGGGTACATTACCACTTTCAAATCAGTACCAGTTCCAATTCCTGCTTACACAGCTTTCCAGTTGCAAGTGAGAGGAATCTATTACAACCCAGCTCATGCAAAATTAAAACTCATTAGTTTACCTGACTGAAAGGACCAAAGAATGTCTAGCTTCATGTCCCGGGGAGCCAAATGCTCACCAGGTGTTTTGAGGAACCTTGCTTCTCTGTTGCCTATGCCCTCTGACTTACCTTCTCACAGTGCTGGGAGCAACAGCCCACGGCGGAGTCGGGTCATGGCCCCTTGTAGTTCACAAGGGCAGGTGGGCAGAGATTTCTGCCTAATGAGCTGTCATATGAGCACCTTCAAAAGAATTCTGCCATTGTTTGAAATATATGAAGCTGCTCTGGTGTTGGAGAACTGGGTCCAGGCTGCTCCTTTGCCATCCTAGCCTGTGGCGGGATGTGAGCCTCTGCTTGATTGCATCTGTGTGGAGAGAAACAGGTCCCGAATGAAATGATACAAGAGAGGTGAAACAGATGCCCAGTACAAGTGGTCAAGCTTTATTATTTAGATTACAGTGATACTTCCATAAGACCTAAAAATAATGAAAAATTGTTGCCACTGGAAACTAAGGAAAGGTTTGGTTTGGATAAAGGAGGATCTGTGCTTTTCATTACAGGACTATCTTGTGATATTGGATATTTTACTACATGCTTAGACTACCTCAATTAACATTTAAAAATAATAAGTGGGAACTTTGGTTGGTGCACATATATTCAGGATCCAGTAGGTATTTGTATAATGCAGATCTAATTAGGAGGCATGTTATATTTCTCAATGCCAAAACAAATAAATATTCAGGGACCTCAAGATGTATATAATTTGATGCAAATATGATTTAGGATTTTGAGTTTGGTTTTTAATTTTACCCAGAGGGTCACATTAATAATATAGTAATGCTCATTCTAAACCTTGATCAAGAAAGTACTGACATAGAAGATGATGAATCAATCCCAGTGTGGATTACAGTTGTAAAAAAATAAAAACTAAAAAAATTTAAAAATCACTGAAATTAAATACAAAAAAATTCAAACCAATGGTATATTAAAATATCATCTACCAAGACTAAATAGGATTTAGGCCAGGAACGCAAGGCTTACTTTTATTTTGGAGTCTATTTCTATAATACATCAAACCCTTTGGCATATTTCATTATCTCACAAAATATTCAATGCAATTAATTGCATGTTGTGTTTTAAAAGCTAGCAAAGAAAAACATTTCTACTGTGGAAAACAAGAATACATCTTTACTTCCATTTTATAACAAGGAATACACATCTCCAACTATTTTTATTTCTATGGAAAATCCCTGGAGATGATACTTATAAAATTTTGCACCACAAATGATTGCTAACATCATTATTAGTTTAAATTGCTCTGGAATGTGGAGTCAACATAATAAGATATGAAATGAACATAGAATGTATGATTGTTACAAAAAATGGAGGGGAAATAGTCATTTGCCTCAGATTAAGTCACAATGTATCTGGATAAATCAGATTGTTAACTGATTGATATTTTATCATAATTTAAATTGAAATAATATATTGAATATAAAAATCATTTAAATGCAAGGATAAATATCTATGGGTGGTCATTTGTTATACCCTAATTCCAGAATCTTTACTATTTATTATTATAGTTCCAACAAGCTTTATTTTCATGATGACACCAGAAAAACCCATGCAAATTCTGTCACTCAAGAAGCTCTGGGGGTCTTAAAGATAGTTTTTTTTCCTTGTCAGCAGCTACTTTTGACTGGATTTTTGAAACTATCATTTATTTTAGTGTAAGTAATACAAATACTCTTGAGGATCTAGAGTTCAAAAATCTAACATCATTTCTAAAATTTCTATGAATACATCATGACTTGAAAAATCAAACATTCTCATTTCCTCTCACCCTTTTCCAAGATTTTCTAAAAATCCTGGAGTTTTGTTGTTTAAACAGTTCATGACCACTCATGAAACAGCCAGTGTACTACATCATGTACCAGAAATTTAGATACTATTTTCTGCTATCTGATACAAACTCATTGTATTAGTCAGGGTTCTTTAGGGAAACAGAACCAACAGGAGATATCTGTAAATACTATGAGATTTTAAAAAATTGTCTCATGCAACCATGGGGATACACAAGTCCAGATTCCACATGGCAGGCTGCAAACCAGGGGCTCTGATGAAGGTCTTCGAGGAGTTCCCAGGAGACGCTGGCTGCCTGAATGCTGAAATCACTTCCCCTTTAAAGGCTTTGACCGATTGGTTGAGACCTCACTCACTGCTGACAGCAAGCTCCTCAGTTGACTGAGATGGAACCAGCCATCTATGCAATTAACTCACTGATGATTAAAGTCCATGAAATGCCCTTGTAACGACTGGGCACTATTCCCTGGCTGAGTTGACACATTAGCCTAACCATCACACTCATGATTAACTAAAATAAACACAAGTCTTTGTAAATGCAGTGCTGAAAATGATGAAATATAAAGCAGCCTTCATTTTATACAAACTGAACCCTGGTGTTTAGAAATGTTCAGCCTGGCACATAGAGTTTACTCTCTAAATTGTTATATTCCAGTAGAGCCATAGTAGATCTTTTAAAATCCTGACAGAAAACCTATAATGGCCAACATCCAGGAAGCTGCAAGGGTGATAAGGAAAAGGACGTATCAAAATAAACTGTCTCAAAAAGCAGAGATTGCCACACTGCCAAGGTCCATTGTCACTCCTGCCTGCAGTCCAGCATGGAGCATTGGAACACAGCTGTTGAAAATGCCAAGGGTCAATTCTATGTGTGTGTTACAGTTCTATTTAGAATTCAATATTTCATTGGGAGGATTGAAAATTAAAAAAAGAAAAATTCCAACAGGTTACATTAAAAGGAGATGTGACCCAGTAGATGTCACATTTTAAAATTCATAGCTCTGGAGTATGGTGAAAGAATCAAGCATGTTAGGCATAAAGAGAAGCCATAAACTAGCTTTTAGTAAAAGAAAGAACAATAGATGTGATGACTTTTCAAACATTCAGCCCTGAATTATGCACGATCAAGTCATGCATTACAGGTAGTGTCTGCTGCCACCTTATGTCAATGAAGCTCACAGATATAAAAAGAAACTATGAACGGCTAAAAGAATAAATTTGTATTCATTAAGCACTTGATGGCTTACTATATGCCTACTACGAAGCTAGGTGAAGAAATTAGGACTCCTCAGCATGCCAGGAATAGATTGTTTAGTTGGAAAAACAACCAACCACTTATGAAGCAATGAGGTAAAAATGCAAGATAAGACATCTGGACATTATCTGAAATTGGAATGAATGGTGAATGGAGCTGTTAGGAAATATTTCCTGAAAGAGGACTGCTGTGAGAATATATATGGGAAAATATTGTTTTGTTCAGGGCTTTATTTTATTTTTTTCATGTAATTTGTTTTCATGCATTGTTCTATGGTGTGAATAGCTATAGGTTGCCTGTATCCGAAAAACTTATATAGAGTGATAAAATATTGTCTTTAAATGATAAACAAAAAAATCTTTATATTTTCAGTAAACTTTTAAATTTTAAAAATACTTTTAGATTTACAGAAAAATTAAAAAATATATATATAGCACAGAGAACTCTCATAAACCCTACATTTAGTTCCCCCAAATATAACATCTTACATTAAAATGATATATTTGTCAAAATGAACCAATACTGAGACCCTATTATTAACTGAAATCCATACTTTATTCTGATGGACATTAGCTTTCACCTAATGTCCTTTTTCTGTTCCAAGATCCCATCCAGGGTCCACATTCTACTTAGTTGTCATCTCTCTTTAGGAAACTCTTGGCTGTGACAGACTTTCTTTTTGATGACTTTGGGAGTTTTTAGGATTTCAGGTCAGGTATTCGGTAGAATGCTCTCCTACTGGAATTTGCCTGGTGTATTTCTCATTTAGTCTGTGGTTAAGGATTTTGGGAGGAAGATCACAGAGGTAAAGCACCGTTCTCATTAAAATATATCAAGGTTGCATTTTGTATGACTTCTTATTGTTGACGTGAACCTTGATCGCATAGTTGACACAGTGTTTTGGATTCTCTATGGTAAAGTTACTCTTTCCCTCCCTCCTTATCTACTATTTGGAAGACAGCCACTTCAGAGCAAAAGGGATTTATTCTCCACATTCTTGAGGGCAGAGTATTTACAAATTACTTGGAATTCTGCATGGGAAAGTATCTATTCTTAGCCATTTATTTATCTCTCCAATCATTTATTTTTATCAGTAAGGAAACATGGATATGTATGTTTTACATTTCATACATTGTGTCTATTTAGTCCTTTTGCCCATGTTTTAATTGGGTTGCTTGATTCCTTATTGTTAAGGTTTAAGGGTTCTTTGTATATTTTGGATACGAGCCTTTTACCAGATATTTGTTGCGCAAACATTTTCTTCCTTATGTTTATTGTTTTTATCCCCCTGTATAGCAAGCACATTATAATTTAGTTAATTGCTTTTCATGTGTCCATGGAGGAGCTTTTACCACCTGCAAGCCCATTTCAAGGTCAAAACCGTTTATTAAATATCATGGCAGAAAGGAGGGGAGAAAGGAATGAAGAGTAAATCAGCAGATGTGCTGTGTATTTAGGGATAAATCTTTGGAGTTAATATATGCATTTCTCCCCAAGACTTTTTGAAGAGAAGAGGCCAGTAGCAGAAAAAGTTGATTAAGAACCAATAGAGTCTTGTTCAGCATCTACATAAGCAAACAGTAGGTGAGTATGACCCCAGCCTTAGAAAAGCTAGGCTTGTGTGGGATCCCAGGTATAGGCTTCACCCAGGTACCGTGAGAAAGTCAACAGGGCTCTTGGGAAAGCTTCACTACATGATCCATGAACAAGAAGACCAAAGGGGAGTGGCGGTGGAGGGGGGCCACCCATGCAAAGCCCTTCTGTGGGTAGACCCATGGGTGGCAAAGTTTCCATCACTTTTAGCCTACAGCCTGCCGATGTCTGGGAGGACTGGGAGGACAGGGCAGTGAGCCTCTGCCAGTGCAGCCTTCTCATGCTAATGGTGCTCCCAGGCCCTTTGAACTCTCTACCTATGACTTATCTCTCTACGACTTGTATTTTCCAATCACCTTTGGGTTGGCCAGCTCTGCCAAGATGAATAGTTATAAGTGGAATGCAGAAAAGGGTTTCCTGGAAAGACAGAGGGCTCCTTTTCCGGATTTTATTATTATGCTGAACTATATATTTTCCCCTCTCAGTAAACCCAAATGCTTCTGAGATGCCCAGCTCCTTAATATCCAAATAATATTAGCGTGATCTTCCATTTTATGATTTGTAGAAGCTCAAAGACTTCTTCATATTCCAGGGACCTAGTCCCTGAACTTCTGCCTCTGCTGACCTGAAGTTTGAATCATTTTGATGTCCAGCACATTTGTTTGTGTTTCATCCTGACATGGCTGTGTGGGGAACTGGACCTTGTCCAACAAAGATTAATCGGCCCCATCAACACATTCAGAAAAGGATTTGAGAGAGTAGCAGGTTTGCTAAAGGTCTCAGGGTTTGCAGTGAACTTATAAGTAGCAACAAGACAAAGAACTTCAATATCAGACATCCCTTTCCTTTAAAGCGCTTTCCATCAGCCATGGTGCAGGAGTTCCAGCCCTGTCCCCTTGCCTGCTTCTCTCTTCTCTGATTTCTCCTTCTCACTCTGTCCTTCCCAGATGGGTCTTCCACCCCAACTCAAATTCTTCATCTTCTTTTAGGCAGTAAAATTCAACTTGCACTTCCATATCTAAGTCACTTCCAGGGCATTCAGCAGGACGAAAACACCACCTACTCTGACAAAGACAAAGCAGCAGCGGAACACCTAACTGGCTACTCAGTAGGACTCCTCATTCCGGGGTGGAATTTAGAGTTTTAATGGTGCATTTCCTCCAGGACAGCTGGATCTGCTGTGGCTGCTTGAAGTGAACTGTCACAGTTCCTCTTCCTCTGCATTTCCTGCAGAGGAAGGACGACAATCACCAATGAACATTGTGAAGCCGTGGATGCTGCTTTCAGTTTCTCCGTAGAGGGGTGATGGCCTCCCCAAAGTCCTTCGGAAAGTTTATGGGTGCCCAAGAAAGTCACGCATTTATCTCCCAAGTGAACACACCCTTTACTTGTGTTGAATCTCAAACTGTTTCAGGTGGTTGGCTTTTCCCATGAGTATTCTAATCATCCAAAAATGTCTCAATGATTTTGGGCTACTGAAGACAACCTTCTGTGTTTTCTAAAGCTTCCTTAGGACTGAAAAAAATATGTATTGGTTGGGTTATTTTAATGAAAGGACTGAGGAAAGAGAGACAAACCTCTGAGCTGAAACTGTATCCTCTTAAAAAAAAAACTGGAAGAATAAGAAATGGTATATAATGATAGTATTTATTTTAATCTTATAAATGATGAGGTCATCATTTTATTTCTAAAATAGTCATGAAACTTTAGGTAGTTTCATGAACTTAAAATATTTACTATATTTCTAAATTTTTTTATCTAATTTTCAGCAACAAAGTTTTTACATTAAAAAAGGTACAACAGCACACACACATCATGTAAAAATTCAAAGAAAACTATTTTCCAATATCTGCAGTAGCACTTAACTAAAGAAATTATAATGCAGACAAGCTGATATCAAAGAACATTTTCAAATAGGAAAATAACACGTAATACTTCCAGGATAGTCAACTACTGCCAGAGACTTGATTTAAGCATATAAATCCAACATCAACCTCCACTGGCTAACAGTAGCTATATTCCGCTGCCTAGATATAAACTGTACCTTATGCTTATCTTGCACAAGCAATTCAAAAGTAAACCACTTTCTTATTGAACCTTGAATGTTCCCTGAGAGTCAGCAGTCTGTGAGCTCAATCTCACTTTTCCTGGTTGCTATGTGACTGAGAAGTAGAATATATAGCAATGATTTGAAAACAGTTTCATATTTATTATCCCATTATATCAGAGATGCAAAAAACTTAAATCAAAAGTAACTTTAAAAATCATAATTAAATCTTCCAATCCTTTAAAAATATGTTTTTCAAAGACGCCCAGTTTTCTAAACATAAACATTTAGGGACAACTTGCAAATAATATATTGAAAATAATAGCACGATTACAGTAGCAGAAGTCACCACCATTATAAGTGAAATTCCAGTATAAGACAAATAGTTTGCCAAAACAAAAATTAGAATTTCACTGAATTAGAGAAGAAGGTAAAAGCAGTAAAGAAAGCTGAACAATGTCCCGTCAGTGACCTTTGGAAGGACTAATTTCTTGACCATCACATTAACTATGAAGTGATATCACCATTGGACAGGCAGAGCTACGAAGGGGCAGCACAGCATCCTCTAAAAGTTTAGGCACTTGCTCTGCAGCCTGAATTCCTCGGTGCAAACCCCGACTCTGATATTTATTAGCTTTCATCTTGAGCAGGTTATATAAACCAGCTGAGCCTCAGGGTGCTGACCTATGAATAGGGGACAGTAAACTCCATAACTCAAGGTGGGGGTGAGGATCTGTGGCATATATGACTTTGCATCCCGCCCCCAACCCTTCCAGCTCTTTCCCCCACTCCAAACAGTAGCAGCATTCCTGAATAGTTAAAACTGCAAGCCCCTGTGACTTGTGACTGATAACAGATCTTGTACTAGAATGATTAACCTGTTTTAACAGAAGCCTGCCAAACTGTTTGATCACCCCTATTTCAATGAGCTTTTCCATCAATGTATAACTTCTGCCCTGCTGAAAACTTCTGTTCCTTTAGGATCTGTTTCTGGTAAAAATCACGTGCATCCCCCTGCATGCCTTGGTAATTACCGTCAAGTCATGTACCTTTGGCAAGGCACTGTTTTCTTTCGAAGGCAGCTGCCCGCCAGCTGTGGGTAGATATGCCCCATAAAAGGACCCGCTCCTCTGGTGGTGAGTGCAGATGTCAAGCCTGAGAAGTGCCCTCTCACTGAAGATGAGGCCCCTCCAGAAGCCCCCTAAATAAATGCTCGTTCCTTGCCAAGCTGGACTTGTCTGAGTCTTTCTCTGGTCTGACGTATCCCTATGAGTTCAGCGGGAAGCTGTTGCTTTACACAGCTCCTTGGCATACTCGGGACAGGATCAATGTAATACTGTGTGGCAGGTAATAAGGACAATGCCTGGCCCCCCGTGGAACATGCTCAGTACAGCTACAATTATTGTTTTTTGGAAATGCAATATTTTATACTTGCAGTTAACATAAACTTGCCTCAAGTAATGAAGTCTCAAGCCTTAATCTAGTCATCGGTTTATGGAGTTCTCAATACTAATCAATAGCTCTTTCTTTCACGCAGACATGTCTCCTGACTTGCTGGGTTGTGTGGACACACCAGTGACCACAGCAGGCACATGTGAGGCCTCACTAAACTTATCTCATGACAAGGAAGTTACAAATCCAAGGTGGAAAGTAAAAGTAGGTCCAACACAGGAGCTCTTGGCACAAGGAATGCAGTTTACTATGGCAACCTCGATCTCATGGATAAAAATCACTCCCATAATATGAAGAGTGAAGATTGCAGAAGCAATTGATAATATTCCAACTAGGCAGCGTTTCAAATGTTTTTAATGTAAGCCACAGTATAATTTACCTGTGTGTTTAACCTCGTGTGTGCATTAAATCCAAAATTGCTGATCTCAGGCCAGCCTGTCAAGCCAAAATCATCCTTCTAAAAATCTTCTAAACATTCTGGTGAAACTTTCCACAAACAAAGTTGGACATGTCTAAGGGGAAAGAGCAGGGAGAGGGACTTTCTGCTGATGGGAAAACAGGTTTCTCAAGTTGCAGCTAAAGAAGAAATTCTTGCTGGATTTCAACGGCAAACCACACCTTTACAAAAACCCAGTTGCATTAGGAGTTTCAATTGTGATTACAGATTTCATGTACTTGGTATTTGCATTAGGACTTGGGTAGCAAGGAGCTGTGGTAGGAAGCAGCAGTGGTCTGGCACATAAAACATAAAACATCATCCCTTCTTAATAGATTTTAAGCATAGCAATCTGAAATTCCGGCAAACTTGATGTCCAAAAAGAATATCTGCTTTGTGAACTTCTGTTTGGGATATTTTGCAGAACTAAATTTAAATTCATTTAAGTGCCAAAGGTAGAGAAGAAACTAAAACATAAATATCCCCATCCTTCTGAGATGAATTCTTCATCTAATGAAGAAAAAATGGTTATTTTTTATCAATAATAGAATTATTTAGAAGAGTAGAAAGTGATCCAATGTTGACTACAGATAATTTATAACTATATTTTATAGAAAAGAGAGAAATAAGGAGAGAGAAAAATGAGACAAAGCAGATGTCATGCTTTGAATTTCATTCAAAATTTATTTCAGGACGAATCATTAAGATTTTCATAACATCCGTGTTTTCACTATATTAATTTCATGACTACTTTAATAAAGAATTTTGATCATTTTGTTTATGTAAGGAAATTGGCACCATGTTTCATATACCTTTGAATTATTATACACGAACAAAAGTTTTGCTAATTATATTTATTTTTAAAAAGGAGCCAGGGATGCTGTCATTTGAGACCCTCTTTACTAGATTGCAACTTTTTATTTTTGCTATGTTGAAGGTTTAATTTTATTTGTACTTAAATATATATAAAGACTTGATTCATTTTGCTTTTGCAGTGAAATATTTAATGCAGGTGTATCCTGGTAACCATTTATTTAACTATACAAGAGGTATTATAAGATAAATGCCATCAAGTGTTGCATAATTCAGAACAAACTCAGACTAAGTATAGTATTTGGAGACATCAAAATATTTCAAGACATCAGTAAAAGTGTTTACTTTATCATGACAAATAGGCATGTCACATTATGGCATAACCTTAAGGACTGATGACTCCAAAGATATATATCATTCGTATCCCCTTTCTGTTAGAGTTGACATTTGAGAAGTGGCAAATATATCTTTCATGTGAAAACTATGATGACAAAGCTTTTCTATCATAAAACAAGTGTGACATTGACATTGTTATTCCTTTTCAGAGAACCAAAGTCATCTATCCATCTGGATCCAGCAAATATTAGGATACAAACTTGAAAAGCACAAAAGCCACTCATGAACCACTGGGCTATGGTTTCCCATTTGATGACACAGAATGAATTTGGGCTCGGTTTCATTGAGCTTAGGAGGCATAATGTTAAAAGGAGTGCTAATAAACTCAAAAGTAAAGCAATCACTTCATTAAGAAGATATTAGGGAAAAAGTGAAATAAGCTTTGGGGCAGTTTATATGTGGCCACCAGAGCAACAGAGAAGCATTTGGGAAAAATAATCATGGGCTGACATAACTGCTAGCTGGACTCTTGCCCTCTGCCCAAGTGGGCTTCCCTTTCCTTTCACCTGTTGATTTCTGATTCTAATTTCAGAATCAAAGTCCCATGTATCATGGAAGGCTTCCAATTATAGCCAGCCTATAGGACTCCCAATCAAATAGGTCACCAAACTGAAAGGACAAGTAAGAAGAGGGAAAGCCAGGGAACACAAGGCCAGCGACCAAAGCTGTCAGCCAGAGAAGGATCAAATATGACCTGGGAAATTTTGCCATGTGTGCTACTTCTGTATGGACTGATAAGGAATACAGGGCTAAG
>JAQZBX010043202.1:0-21753 GCA_029593785.1 Cabassous unicinctus | reverse complement strand
TAAGACCTTTTATTTTCTTGGTTTTGTTTTTCAAGATGGGAGAGATAATAATTTGCATCCTTATTGAAATTATTCAGCAGAAATAAATGAAATAATGGTGCAAGAGTAAAAGGGGAGAAATGGTGGAGAAATGCCTTGAGTAAGAAAGAGGAGCATGACCTCCATTCACAGAAGGAGGGCTCTTGGCTAAGAACATGGACAACAGGTGTCTGTTAACATGGGGCCAAGGTATTAGAAGGATCATCTAGCTATATATTGAAGTTACCAATAATTAACTGGACAGTTGTGTTGGAGGAATTAACAAAGAACCAGAAACTACACTCTTCAAGAAATGAGGGTGAAAAACCTAGGCATCAGAAAATGACCTCAACAAAGAGAAGTAGTGGGTGAGTGGATGCCATAGTTTGATGACATGAGATTAGAAGGTGGAAGTATTTAGGCAAGAAAGAGGAAAAATAACAAGGAGAAGTAAGGAGGACACAGAAATCAAACAGATTATTTAAAAAACATATCAGTATCAATTAAAAGTATGTTTTAATTAAACTGTTATATTTATTAAATATTATTAATTTAGTCAGATAGCACTGTTCTGCAAGGAAATTGATACTGTATGAAGAACCCTCAAGGTTCTGACATTTTTGCTTTATTTTTTGAATTCACACTTCTCTCTTCAGTTTCACAGCCACTGCTCTAATAAAGATGTACTGATCTTCAACCTTCGTTTAATAAGATAGCTACTCTTTCCCAGAATCCTTTGGTAAATACAAAACATTAAAGTCCAATTAGTTCTATCACTCTCTTCCCTGGTCAACAGATCACAGCCTCTCCCATGTCGATAAATATCCCTTCCACTGACTGTGCTGGATTCACCTTACTTTATTCCAAGCCAATGAAGTGTCCATTCTCTCTCACCTTTCTTCAACCCTCATTCCACACTGTGCTCAAGATCTACCTCAGTAATAAAACCTTCTCAAGATAGACACTCCTGGATTTGGCCATTTAAAGTGTTGGGGAAAGCCTTGTACGGTTGCATTTGGTTATGCTAGTATTTATCAATTTTCAGAATGTCTTATGGGTCTGGAAGATTATAAGGAATTCAACGTCAGGGGTCACCTACCTCCCAATATACTTCAGTGCCTAATAGGTCATGCAGGGCACGTACCCATACAGTATTTCAAATAAAGTCCATGAACATTTCCTTCATTTTTTAAAGCCTATGAATTTGCTCTCTTACCCAGCCAGCTACTGCTTACAGTTACCGAACAGCTGAATTGGGCAATCAAAAAGTCAGAAGCTGTTTTATTACTCTTCCTTTTTGTTCTCAGTTGAATTTTAGCTTTCGTTTCACCTTTGTTTCATCAAGCTAAGAGTGATGTTTTTTTCTTTCAAAATTGTATCATCAAGGCTTCCTGCTATGTGAGAAGTCATATATTTTGCCTGATAAAAAATGCAGTTACAAGGTTCTAAATAAATCAGAAACTATTCTAAATACAGCCATAAATGCATGGCAGAGAGCAGTCCGGAGTAAAATTACAACCACTTAAGAATTCCATCTGGCTTTTGTTTTACCCAGGTCCACATGTAACTGAAGAATAAAAACAACAACAATCAAAAAGTGATTTATGTCACTTTAAATTGAGCCTATGTCTAGACAGTATGTAATGTAGGTGAATCTGAAATCTCAGCTATATTACCATGTGATAATTGATCAGAAAACTCAATTGGTATATTGAATCACCTGCCATAACAGTCATAACAATATCCAGTTTATTTTTCAATTTCAGTAATTTCAGTTAAGCACATTTTTTTTCTCAGCCCTGTGGAAATTGCATAACTATTTGAGTAATGTATTTGTTTCTTAAAGTCCATTCTTTTACCTAATTGTAATTTCTAATCACACATTTTTTAATGGAAAAATTCTGGTTCTTCTTCATATTAAATCAATATGTATCTAATTTTTTAAATTTCTTGTTACATTTTTATTCTTGACAAAGTATTCTGTGGTTCTGCATGTGATGGATGTGATAATCAATAATAATTAAGCAAAATCCAGTCCAATAAGAAAAAGATATTCTCCTTGAAAGGCAATAAAGCAAAATGGAAAGATTAGCAGACTAAATATCAAGAGGTACATTTAAGACTTAACTCATCGCCAGCAAACTCGGGGACTTTTCTCAAGTAACTTAATTCTTCCCCACAACCAGTTTTTCTGCAATACAATGAGAAAAATTTAACTATATACTTCAAAATCTTTTCTGTATTCATGATTTTTACCATCCCTACATTTCTAAAGCACATATATTCCCATAGATGCAAGTAGGTTTAGGTTTAACTTAAAAGAAATTGGTCAAATAAAAATATTTTAATGATGAGAAAGTCATGTTTAAACCAAATTTACCATTTACCTTTATAGCTTTTCCTAGCATGCACATGATCTTAATTTTTTGTCCCAGTTAATTAGGGATAGCATGGGTATGTTATTCCTTCTGATCAGTACATAAATTTCTAATTTATTCTTAGTGATACCTGCATAATAATACATAATATAGATGTATCATTCATTTTTGATAGACATTCATATTTTAGATCTTTTCCAGTTCATTGTAAATACAGAAATTGTAAAAAGCATTTCTGTGTATCTATGTCAGGACAGCAATGATACTTTTACTTTAATAAAATGGTTTTCAGAAAAGGTATTCCTGAGACAAGGCATATTTATGTTTTACAGTTTAATGGATAGCATTCCAAAAAAGATAAGAATTTATACTATTATTCCCATGTCCAGGCAGTGGCCAGATTCAAAATCTCATAAGCCATTTGAACATGCATGATGATAGAAGGTTAGGTTGGAGAGTTGACACAGCCCATTTTCATTTTTAAAGATGACTACCAGTATTGTGAAGAAGGACGAAATTAGGGACTGTCTGAAGCCAAAGATAAACATCAAGAGATTGTTCAATAGTCTGAGTATGATAAAATAAAAACCTGAACTAACACAATGCTGAGCAAGTGTAGAGAACAGCCATGGAAATAACTCTTGTGAGACGGCAATGCATTAAAGTTGATGGTTACTGGTTTAGGGTGTTGAATGTGGGGGTAATGAGGGACAGGGTGCACCTGGGGCAGGCTTCTAGAAAGTATGTGAGTGTTTATCTTGTCCTAGTGTGTTGTATCACTGAGTGGAGACCTATATAATTTGTTGGAAAGTATTGGACTCCCATCCTCGGGAGTCCTGCTATATTCTCAATTTAAAGGGACTGAAGTCTCTTGAGAGCATAAGGCAGTGCCTAAAAGAGGAGGACAGGCTAGTATGTTGTTGCAAGTAGGAATCTTGTTCTTCAAGGAGTGAAATTTGGTGGTTGCCATGGGTCCTGAGGGGAGGGGGAAAGAGGAATAGATTAGAAGGAACATGGGCCATTTTGGGGGAGATGCAAGTGTTCTACATGATCTTCCAATGATGGATACAGGCCATGCTAAATTTCTTCAAAATTCATAAAAGTAAATGGTCCAGAATGTAAACCATAATGTAAAGCACTGACCAAGGTTAGCAACAATGTTTCAAAATTTGTACATCAATTGTAACAAATGGACCATCCACATATAAAATATTGCTAATAAGGAAAAGGGAAAAAGGGGTAGGATGTTGTGTATGGGAATCTCCTATATTCTGTATGTCACTTTTCTGTAACCTAAAGCTTCTCTGAAAACAAAATGAAAAAAATAAGACACTTGGGGAATAAAGAGAAGAAATTGTTACTGTGCATACAAGACAAAAAAGGTGATGAAAGACACAATGTCAAAAATTTTTTAATTGTATATATTTTTTAATATTTTATTATTAAAAATTTTTAAATTTTTGTAATTTATTATATTTGTCTTTTTTAAAACTATCATTATTCTTTTTTTTATTAATTGTGTTTGGTTATTTTGTTAGCTTCCTTTTTGAAGAAGTTTTGGATCACAGAGTTACAACTGTGGCAAGGGAGGATCATTGGTGTGGGGTGTCAGTGTTGGGGGTTGCATGGGAGGAGGTTCACCTGGGGCATACCTATAAGGCATATAAATGTGTTCAAGTGTTCATGGGGCCTTGTCACGGTGAGTGGAGATTCACACAATAACTGAAAGAACATCAAATTCCCATCCTAGGGAGCTCTGCCACATTCTCAAATGGGACAGCAAAAATCCCCTGAGTACAGGGGCAGTGACAAGTGAAGGAGGATGGCCCATTGACAGGCCCTTGATGACTGTACTTATGAACCTTTATTTATGAAATTGAAATTTAGCCTAGAATTATAGAATGCATAAGAGTTACCTCCTGAGAGCCTACTTGTTGCTCTAATGTAGCCTTTCTCTAAGCTGAACTCAGCATATAAATGCATTACCTGCCCCCCAGTGTGGGACATGACTCCCAGGGATGAGCCTCCCTGGCACCAAAGGATTATTACCAAGAACCAACTAGCAATGCAACTAGAAAAAAACCTTGACCAAAAGGGGAAAAGGGCAAAGAAAAATGAGTTTATATGGCAAAGAGACTTCCAAGTGAGATGGGAGATCATTCCAGAGGTTATGTTTATGCAGGATCTCATTGACTGCCAAAGTAAATATTGCTTCAAATAGCAGGGCTCCTGAGGGCTCTGGAGACATCCAGACACTAGAGACAGGGCACAAAGCTCTGGAGTTTGGGGCCCTGCCAGTTGGCCCTACTTGAGAATTTATGCTTCCCAGTGTGATAGAGTTATGCTCAGTTGTTGTTTCCCTACACATGGCTCTTCTGCTTCTTCTATTTGAACCTAAAGTTAGTACTAGAGTTGATAGGTGCATGTCCAAGAGACTTAAACCTTTGGGCTGTCCATGTGCCAGCTGGGCCCTGAATCTCAACAGAGTTGCCACACCTACTCTCCAGTTCATTGGACTCATCCAGCACAATTAACAAGGAGATGATAATGGGCAACGACCATCCCATAGATAGAGAGAGTCTGCAATATGCAAGCAAGATAGTCCCATCCATCTGCTCCATAGGATCTAAGGCCCTCTCAATTAAAGGTGGAGTGGGAATCACCATCGCAGAATCCTCAGGATTGAGGAATGAATGATCGACCTGAGGAGACTTACTGGTATTCTACTACAGACTTATTTTGATTCTAGCAATGGAAGAACTTTTATCATTGATGTGGAGGCAGTAGCTACTGGAGGTTCCAAGGCAAGGGAGAGGAAAAAACAAACATAAGATGGGGGCATTTTCAGGACTTGGTATTGTCTTGAATGACATGGCAATGACAGATAGAGGCCATTATATATCTTGTGACAACTTACAAAATTGTGCAGGAGAGAGTGTAAACTACAATGTAAACTATAATCCATGCTTAGTGGTAATTCTCCAAAATATATTCATCTATAGTAACAAATGTACTACACTAATGAAAGATGTTGTTAATGTGGAAAAATGTAGGGGGAGTCCCCTATATTTTTTATGTAACATTCATGTAATCTAAGTATCTTTAAAAAAATAGAAAAGTATATTTAAAAAAAACTAAAGGAAGAAAGAAAAAAAGTGAATTGAAATGATTTGTAACAAAGGTACCACACTAATGCAAAGTGTCAACAAAAGGGGACTGTCTTATTTTGCTAAGAGCTGCTGGGAGCAATATATCAGAAATGGGATGGCTTTTACAATGGGGATTTATTATGTTAAAAGCTTACAGTTCTGAGGTTGTGAGAGTGTCAATCAAGGAATCTTCAGGAGATCCTTTCTTCCTGAGCTTCAGCTTTGGGCAGTCAGGCACATGGCAGCTTCCATCCACTTGTCTCTCTCCTCTCCAGGGGCTTGTTGCTATCAGCTTTGGGCTTCTCCATGTGTTGCTTTTCTCTCTCCCAGGTTCATTGATTTCAACTTCTGGAGGCCTCTCTTTGTCTCTACAGCTTTTTTCTGTGTCTGTGGCTTTTTATTCCTCTGTTTATAAAGGACTTCAGTAAGAGGATTAAGATCCATTCTGGGTCTAATGATCTAATCAAAGGCCTTTAACTGAATTAATTTAATTGAAAGGTCCTACCTACAATAGGTTTACATGCACAGGAATGGATTAGCTTTAAGAACGGGATTTCTGGGGCCCACAAAAGCTTCACATTGCAACAGGGAATATTAAAAAGAAGTGAATTTAAATGAATTCAGTGTGTCCAGCTTTCATCTTTCTCATGCATTCATTGAACAAACATTTACTAAGCACCTGTGATATGCCAGATACTATACTGGGTCCTAAGATGACAACATTGAATGAAGCCACTGCCCTTAAGAACCTTAATTTCTACTAAGAAGAAATAGACTAAAAAAAAAAAAAACCACACAAATAAATGAATACATATGTAATATATCAGATGGTGATAAGTGTATTGAAGACAACTATAGTAGGTAAGGGAAGGAGAGAACAATCAATATGAGGCTAGTAGCATTTAAGATCAGGTGATCAGACAAAATCTTCCATAGAGGATGATATTATAGCATAGATCAAAAGAAAGGAAAAATGAAAGTGATATATAAGATCACTAAGTTCTCAATAACCAAAACAATGGTGATAGAAAACCTTATGGGATTTTGAATACTAATTATCTGAATAAAAGAAATGATTAACTGAAAAATTCAGGAAAAGACACAATAAAAATGCTTAGGATATTAAAAAATATATGGGAAAGGTAGACCCTCATACTTAAAGATGCATTCTGTTAAATCTCTTAGGCTTTTATCAAAAGAAATGATCTCTAGATAACTTAATAAATGACCCCATTAGAACAGTTTGTGAATCTGTCTACAAAAGCAAGTGCTTTTAAAAATTACAGCTAGTTCATTAAAATAATGATTAAAAAATATAAAAGTAAAGAAAAATGATTAAAAATAATTTAGAGTGCATTGAAGAGTTCTTGGTTGCTTTGCAGTGATTCTGTGCATTTCTGCCCTTGTGGGGATGTCCTTTTCTTCCTCCTGGGTTATTTAGGCAGAGTAGCTTCTGGTCTAAATGTATATTACATAACTGATTTCATAATGTTATTCTGTGCCCTCCATGGTCCTTGTTGCATAGGTAATTAGGATTTTATCTAGAGGGTATAATTCAACAGAGAACACTTTCATCTTTAAACTATGAAATTTAAGCCTCCAGAGGATTGATTGTGCAGAAATTGTTTAGTCTTCCTCAGCCTGCAAAATAAGAGCTAACAATACAAATAAACATATTTAAGAAAATAAAGAAACATGATATTTTAACTGAAATACCTAATCTGATACCTTTGGGGGAAGCTCCGCCGCCCCGCCCCCAGATGGCTCCCTTGTCCGTCTGCTCACTGTTTTGGCTCATTATCTGCGTACTGTGCCTGCTCGTTGTCTGCTTGCTGTGTCTGATCATTGCTTCTTGTCTGTTTGTCTTCTTTAGGAGGCACCAGGACCCAAACCTGGGACATCCCACGTGGGAAGTGGGCACCCAACTGCTTGAGCCACATCTGCTCCCCTAGGGAAGTTTTATTTTATTTTTTTTTTTATATACTTTTTTATTTTTTTAAAGATACTTGGATTACATAAATCTTACATAAAAAATATTGGTGATATCCATATACCCGGCTCCCTACCCCACCCAAATTTTCCCACATTAACAATATCTTTCATTAATGTGGTACATTTGTAACAATTATTGAACACATTTTGGAACATTGCCACTAAGTGTTGACTATAGTTTACATTGTAGTTTACACTCTCTCCTGCACAATTTTGTAAGTTATGGCAAGATATATAATGGCCTCTATCTGTCATTGCCATGTCATTCAGGACAATTCCCAAGTCCTGAAAATGCCTCCATTTACACGTGTTTTTCCCTTTCCCTTCCCTCGGAAACTCCAGTGGCCACTGCCTCCACATCAATGATAAAAGTTCTTCCATTGCTAGAATCACAATAAGTCTATAGTAGAATACCCGTAAGTCTCCTCAGCGCCATCGTTCATTCCCCAATCCTGAGGATTCTGGGATGGTGATGCCCACTCCATCTCTGATTGAGAGAGCCTTAGATCCTATGGAGCAGATGGATGGGACTATCTTGCTTGCATATTGCAGACTCTCTCTGTCCTTGGGATGGTTGTTGCCTATTAACATCTCATTAGTGGTCCTGGGTGAGTCCAATGAACTGGAGAGTAGGTGTGGCAACTCTGTTGAGATTCAGGGCCCAGCTGACATATGAATAGCCCAAAGATTTAAGTCTCTTGGATATATACCTATCAAGTGAAGTACTAGCTATAGGTCCAAATAGAAGGGGCAGAAGGGCCATGTGCAGGGAAACCACAACTGAGTCCAACTCTGTCACACTGGGGAACATAAATTCTCAAGCAGGGCCAACTGGCAAGGCCCCAAACTCCTGAGTTGTGTGCCTTGTCTCTATTGTCTGGATGCCTCCAGAGCCCTCAGGAGCCCTGCTATTTGAAGCAATATTTACTTTGGCAGTCAATGAGATCCTGCTGAGACCTGAATAAGCATAACCTTTGGAATGACCTCCCACCTCACTTGGATGTCTCTTTGCCATATAAACTCATTTGTCTTTACCTTTTCCCCCTTTTAGTCAAGGTCTTTGCCCAGTTGCATTGCTAGCTGTTGCTTGGTAGTAATCCCTCAGTGTCAGGGAGGCTTATTCCTGATAGCCATGTCTCACACTGGGGGGCAGGTAATGCATTTATGTGCTGAGCTCAGCTTAGAGAGAGGCCACATTTGAGTAACAAGTAGGCTCTCAGGAGGTAACTCTTAGGCACCCTATAATAGTACGCTAAGTTTCAATTTCAAAAGTAAAGGTTCATAAGTACAGTCATCAAAGTCAAGGGCCTGTCAATGGGCCACCCTCCTTCACTAGTCACTGTCCCTGTACTCAGGGGATTCTTGCTGTCCACTAGAGAATGTGGCATAGATCCCCAGGATGGGAATTAAATTTTCTTTTGGTTATTGTGTGACTCTCCACCCACCATGACAATGCCCCATAAACACTTGAACACATTTATATTTCTTATAGGTATGCCCCAAGTGAACCTCCTCCCATGCATCCCCCATCCCTGACACCCCGCACCAATGATCCTCCCCTGCCACAGTTGTAACTCTTCTGTGTTCCAAAACTTCTTCTAAAATGAAGCTAAATAACCAAATACAACTAATAAGAAAATGAAATAATGACAGTTTTAAAAATACAAAAAATTAAAAAATATTTGGAATAATAAAAAATAATAAATATATAAAATTTAATAAAAATTTTGACTTTAAGTCCTTCATCACTCTAAGATCTGTTGTCTTACATATACGTTTATTCACCCAGTGTCTTATTTTTTTTCATTTTGTCTTCAAATAAGCTTTTGGTTACAGAAAAGTAACATACAGAATATAGGGGATTCCCGTATACCCAACATCCTCCCCCTTTTCCCCTTTCCCTGTGAATGACATTTTACATGTCAATGGTGCATTTATTGTAATTGATGTACAAATATTCAAAAATTGCTACTAACCATGGTCAGTGATGCACATTATAGTTGACACTTTGGACGATACACTTTTATAAATTTTAATGAAATTTATCATGGCCTGTGTATTAGTCAGCCAAAGGGGTGCTGATGCAAAATACCAGAAATCTGTTGGCTTTTATAAAGGGTATTTATTTGGGGTAAAAGCCCACAGTTGCCAGGCCATAAAGCATAAATTACTTCCCTCACCAAAGTCTGTTGCCGCATGTTTGAGCAAGATGGCTGCCGATGTCTGCAAGGGTTCAGGCTTCCTGAATTTCTCTCTTCCTGATGCTCGTTTCTCTCAGGGCTCAGCGCTTCTGCTCTCTCCACAAGGTCAGCTGTAGAGCATCAGGCATCTCCTTTCCCAGGGCCTCTGCTATGTCCAATTGAGAGTTCTCTCCTTCCTCACTTATCTGCTTCTCTATGTATTTATTTCCCAAGCTCCAGGATCAAAACTCCAAACTTCCTTCTCTGCACTGCAGTTTCTCTGTGAGTCCCTGCCCACCAAGGTGGTGAGGACTCAATGTCCCACTGATGTGGCCCAATCAAAGCCTCAATCATTATTTAATCAAATAAAAGTGAAACCTCTGAATCTGATATAATCTAATATGCCCAGAGGAACAAACCAGTTTACAAACATAATCCAATATTTATTTTTGGAATTCATAAACAATATCAAACTGCTACAGCCTGTATCCATCATTTTAAGGTCATGTAGTACAATTCCATCACCCCCAAAATACCCCATCTTACTAGAGTGGACTTACTGGTACTCTGTTATAGACAAATTGTGATTCACGCAATGGAAGAAATTACAACATTAATGTGGAGCTAGTGGCCACTGGATGCTTTGGGGTCAGGGAGAGGGAAAAGCAGTTGCAATACAGGGGCTTTTTTTGGGACTTGAGAATTATCCTGAGTGACATTGCAATGACAGATATAGGTCACTTTATATCATCATATAACATGCAGAACTGTGTGGGAGAGAGTGCGGTCTACAATGTGAACTATGGTTCATGCTTAGCAGCAAAGCCCCAAGATGTGTATATCTATTGCAGGTGATGTGCCACACTAATGAAAGATGTTTATGTAGGAGGTTGTGGGAGGATTGGGAGGTGGGGCATATGGGATTCCCTATAATTTTTGTGTAACATTTATGTAATCTGAGTATCTTTTAAAAAATAAAAAAGCTATTATTATTTTAAAATATATATACCCCATCTTCCATCTATTCTAATCTTCCCTCGCTCTCCCCTCAGGACCCATGACAACTACCAAGCTTCACTCCTTGAAGAACAAGATTCATAGTTACTTGCAACAACATTGAGGCCTTAACCTACTTGCCTGTCCTCCCCTATTAGGTACTGTCTATGCTCTCAAGAGATTCTCACTCCTCTATTTGAGAACATAGGAGACTCCCTAGGATGGGAGTCCAACACCTTCCACTCATTATGTGGGTCTCCTGATACAACCCACAGAAATTTTAAATGAAGCATTCCAGGTTTTTGTCTTGGCAAACTCCTTGCCATTATTTTTGTTTTTTGTTTTTTTGTTTGTTTGTTTTTTGCCATTATTTTTGACCTGTGGAAGATGTGGTGGTTTGAAGCTGTATATACATATTCTTACATTTAATCCATTCCTGTGTCTGTAGACCCATTGTAAGTAGGTTCTTTTGATGGGACTACTTCAGTGTCTTAGTTTGCCACAGGGATCCCAATGCAAAGTTATCAGAAATGCATTGGCTTTTATATTGGGAATTTTATTAGAGGAATATCTTACAATTCCAAGGCCATAAAATGTCCAAATCAAGGCACCATCAGAGATGCTTTCTCCTTAATGTCAATTACTGGTGATCCTGGCATCCTTGCCACATGGTGAAGCAAGATAGTGTTTGATCTCTGCTGAGGTCCCTACCTTCCCCTCAAGGCTCACTATCTCTTGGAGCTCAGCTATGGGTGATCAGGCATATGACTTGTCTCTTTCTGGGCCTTCTCTCAGCCTCAGCTGCTCCACTTTCTCCCCAAGTCCAGCTATGGGTGATAAGGCTTATGACTCGTCTCTTCAGCCTTGAGCTGCTTCATGAGCCCAGCCTCTTTGGGGCTTCATGCTTCAACTGCTAGTAACCCTGAGTCCTTTCTCACAGATGGTCAGGTCAAAACAGCAACTCTCTTTTCTCTGTGTCTCTCTGTATGTTCTTAGTTTATATAAGACCCAGCAAGAGGACGGAGACCCACCCTGTGTCATGACTCACTGACATAGTCCAATCAAAAGCAATCTAATCAAGTGATCTAATAAAAGGTTCTTACCTGAATCTAATGTAATCAAAGGGTCTTACAACCACAGGAATGGATAAGTTCAGAAACATCATCTTTTTTGGGGGGGATTCACCAAATTCAAACTGTCACATTCAGTTAAGGTGTGATCCACCTCATTCAGGATGGGTCTTAATCCTCTTACTAGAGTCCTTTAAGACAGAATGAATACAGAGAGAAAGAGAGAGAGAGAAGCCATGCTAGCAAAAAGCTGAAAATAATAAAACCTGGAAGACTATAAGATAAAGGAAAGACTAGAAGACCATGCTATATGTCTGCCATGTGGCAGAAGAGCCAAGGATTGCTGGCAGCCTAAATTCAGGAAGAAAGCATTTCAATGATAATGCCTTGATTTGGACATTTTCATTTACCATTTCATGGTATTTGCTTAGAGCAGCCTAGAAAACTAAAACAGGAGAGTTTTCATTTTCTCTTCAAAGTGCATGTATAATTTGTAGATTTATTTGTTTCACTTAAACAGTTTTATTTGGGGAGCACATTTTGCAAGATATTAATTCCAATAACATTCTGAAAAATAACAGCTGGCTATGAACATACAGACAAATAAATCATAAAAAAGAGAAGTAGATTTTTAAGATACATTAAGCAATAGTTGAGTGAAGAATTTAGTTAGAAATTACAATTTCTAAATAAATCCAAATCTGAATCAAGTTATAACTAAATATTTTAAATCCATAGATGCATAAGGATTAGTTTATCACTGTGGAGAGTTAACATTGCAACTGCATGTGTTCATATATATGTGACTACCTACACATTTTGCCCCCGTAAAATATTATTTTATAGTAAGATTTTTTTGTTCATAATTACTACTTTATATTTGAACATGAATGTTTTCCCTTTCTTATATTATTTTTTTAATGTTGTCATACTGTCAAGAGGTAATTACTTACCCAATTTTGACTTTCTCCTTCAGCATTTTCAAACACTTTTCCACCTGCAAAAGGTTTCAGACAATAATATCATCCAAGATTTGAGCCAAAGATGTCCGATTGTGTAAAGAAAGAAATACTGATATTCAAATTATTCTCAGTATAAATCCATTATAGAAATAACAATCTATTTTTCTTTCATATTGGTAGGTATTTTTAACAGAAATACAATATATGGTAAATTATGTTCTACCAAAATTTATATTTACATGAAACACACAATTATTTAGTATCAAACTTTATTAAAGTTTATACATGTGGGAGTTTGTGGGGAGAACTACCAGTCCCTCCCCCAATTGCCTAGTTAATATCACTGGGGCTCTATCTTTGTCTCCATTCTGTTCAGTAATGTGATTAAAGATGTATTCATTTATCTCTCTTGAACAATTAGTCTCCAAGAATAGAGATAGTTAGGCATAAAGGAACAAGTACAGGCTATGGAATCACATAGACTCAGATTCTGCCACACATTAGCTGTGAATTCTTGAAAAAGAACAAATTATATGACCCTCCAATGCCTCCTTCATAAAATTATGATAAATATTCTAATAGGATTTTATAAGGATTAAGGAAAAATAATGTATATATAAAAATCTCAGGAAGTAGTTAGGCATCACTCTATATCAGACTAACCAGGCTTAAATACTCTTTTTTTTTAAAAAATAAATACTGTGAATTGCATCCCTTACTCTCCTGAAGGAAAATTCTTCAACTCAAAGACAAAAACACAATTTAAGAGAACACGCAGTGTCCCTAACTATAATGAAAAAGAGAAATAAATGTATTATAATATATGTGTTTCAATATGTAAATTCTGAGCCATGACAATTCTAGAAAACATACTAGTCACATGCTTGAACCATCATGAATGAAAGAATTGTAAATGCAAAGTGCTACAGGTGTATTGTACAGGTTAGTCCAATACCACAGGAACATCTGTGTTGTGATTTTCTTCTCTGAATATCAATAGTGTCTCCCAGTCATTTTGACAACAAAAATTGTCTCCCAAAATTTGCAAAGGACAATCTAAGGGGTGATATAGGAAACCTCTGAAGTAACCTCTGGAATGACCTCCCGACTCACTTTGAAATCTCTTAGCCATAAAAACTCATTTATATTTAATATTTCCCCCTTTGGTCAAGGTCTTTTTCCAAATGCATTGCTGCTTGGTACAGGCATTTGTACATCCTAAACTTTTTAATATAAAATATTTATTGCATTTGTCATTACTTTCTGCTTTATTTTAAACTAAGACTTTTGTCTCTTGAGGCAAATATCATTCTAAGAAACAACCTTGAATAAGGCTCCACATGCAGTGTTTCAAGAACGACAGAGTATCATATTCAAAGGCATTCTTCTTTATGAATATTCATGGGGAAAATAATGGGGTGAGATTGTTTTTGAGCTTTCAGTGGGAATTTTGACTGAATTCATATAAGCTAAAACTTTTTGAGGAGCTTATTTTCTGAAGTACCACCAAAAAAATATATTCTAAACATGCACTTTGGAATTGTGTTGTTTTGTGCAGTATCATGTAGAGGATGTAACCTAGTGGAAGTGACTGAAACTTTCTTCTCTTCTTCATCTGAAAAAGGCAGAGGCAGGAAGAGGTATAATATATACCTTGTGTTAGTCAACCAAAGGGGTGCTGATGCAAAGTACCAGAACTCTGTTGGCTTTTATAAAGGGTATTTATTTGGGGTAGAAGCTTACAGTCATAAGGCCCTAAAAAGTCCAACTCAAGGTACCAAAAGAAGTACTTTCTCACCCAAAGTCATTTTTTCTCCTATACACTTGAAAAATTTGCCACTGCTAACTTCATCCTTAGCTCCATTTTATTTTACTTTTATTTTTAAAGAAGGTTTAGATTACATAAATGTTACATGAAAAATATAGGGGACTCCCAAATACCCCCACCCTCCTCATCCCACAATTTCCTCCATTAACAACATCTTTCATTAGTGTGGTACATTTGATAAAATTGATGAATACATATTGAAATATTGCTATTAACCATGGTCTATAGTTTACATTGTAGTCCACACTTTGCACTGCACAATTTTATTGATTGGCCTGTATTTATCATTGCAATATCATGCAGGGCAATTCCAGTGCCCCAAAATTCCCCATGTTACACCTATTCTTTCCTCTCCCTCCCCTCAGAACCTCTGGTGGCCACTGTCTTTTTATCTATGATACAAGTTCTTTGATTGCTAGAATAGTAATAAGTCTACTTTAATTCATAGTTGCATTTTCCCCTTGTTTGTTCATTCCTCAATCGTGAGAATTTTGGGATGGTGGTGCCCAATCTTTTTCTGATTGAGAAGGGGCTTAGATCCCATGGGGCAGAGGCTGGAACTGTGTTGCTTGCAGTTGTAGACACTCTATTTTTTGGGATGGGCATTGTCCATCATCATCCTTTTGTTAGTTGTCCTGAGCAAGTCCAATGAACTGGAGAATAAGTGTTGCAACTTTGCTGAGATTCAGAGCTCAACCAGCACATGAACAGAGCAAAGATTTAAATCTCTGGGACATATATTTAATGACTATAATGCTAATTATAGGTTCAAATAAAAGGGGCAGAAAGCCATGTATAGGTAAATTATAAATGAGTCTAACTCTGATATATTGGGGAACAAATACTCCAAAGTAAGGCCTACTGACAGGGTGCCAAATTCCTGAGATTTTCTTCCTTGCCTAGAGTGTCTAGATGTCTCTAGAGCCCTCAGGAGCCCCACAGTTTTAGTCACTGTTCTACATGACTTTTCTGTAACTTAAAGCTTCTTTGAAGATAAAGCAAGAAAAGATAAGATATTGTTCATTTATGCTGTTATGAATAACCTATGGAAGAAATTGTCACTGTATATAAAAGACAGGAGATCTTATAGTGATGAAAGACACATACAAGAATTTTTTTTATTGTATTTTATTTGATATTTTTTATTATTTTATTTTTATTTTTATTTGTTTATTTTTTTGGCTTTGTTTTTGGGGAGGTTTTGGATCACAGAAGTGTCACAACTGTTGCAAGGGAGGATCACTGGTGCAGGGTGTCAGTGACAGGGTGATGTGTTGGAAGGGGTGCACCTGGGGCATGCCTCTATGGCATATGAATATGGTCAAGTGGTCATGGGGAATTGTCACTGGGTGGATGCCCACAGAATAACCAAAAGAATATTGAACTCCCATTCTGGGAAGTCCTGCTACATTCTCTAATAGAGTGGCAAGAATCCCCCGAGTTCATGGGCAGTGCTTAATGAAGGAGAAAAGACCATTATATTGACCTTGATATTGATGGTTGTACTTATGAACCTTGTTCTTGTGAAATTGAAACTTAGCCTAGTATTATATATTGCCTAAGAGTTACCTCCTGAAAGTCTCCTTATTGCTCTAACGTGGCCTCTCCCTAAGCTAAACTCAGCATATATATGAGCTACCTTCCCCCTGGCATGGGACAGGACTCCCGGGATGAACTTCCCTGGCACTGAGGGATTATTACCATGCACCAAGTAGCAATGCATTTGGAAAAAGACCTTGACCAAAGGGGGGAATATTAAATATAAATGAGTTGTTATGGCTAAGAGATTTCAAAGTGAGTCAGGAGGTCATTCCAGAGGTTTCGCTAATGCACATCTCAACAGGATCTTATTGACTGCCACAGTAAACATCCTTAGCTCTTAATATTTCTCAATATTTGAATTTCTCCTTTATTATTATACTTGCTCTGATTTCTAATTTCTTGCTATGTTCTTTCTCTTGCTCTCACTCTCTCCTGTTTCTCCTCTCACTCCACAATCTTACTTTTCCTCTCTTACTCACTCCTGAATGTTGTACTTCTCTTTTCCATATAGTGTTTTCTAAATCTTACTCATGGTTGAAAGGGCAATCGATACTCTTAAGGAAATTCAATGGTTTTCCAGAGAGTCCATCAAGAATCCCCCTAAAATCAAATTTATATCTCTGGCACTTAATGGATTAGGGGAACAGAATCAGCAGGCTACTTTATTCCACAGTGTTCTTTGCCTAGCTAATAGCAAGAAACAAAGTGACTTATATTAAAGACCATTATATCTGCCAACTGATAGCACCTACTACACTGAGCAGCAGACTCACTTACATTATCTGACTATTATTGACATGTTAAATTTTATTAAAGATCTTCATTCTAAACAAAGGAAGTCAAAGTGCTATGTTTGGGGATAATGTATGGCTTGGTATACCAAATACACATATCTGAAAAAAACTGTTTTTATATTAATACAAAATAAACAATAGCTGCATATATATAAGAAATAGAAAGCTCTGTCTTTAGACAAAAAAGTTCATGTGAAAAAAGCTTGAGGGTTTATACAGTGCATTATGAACAAATTCTTTTGCATAGTTAATAAAGGTGCTAATGAATACTGCTTTACATTAGAATCATAGTGCAAAAGACTACAATAAGATACTGGCAAGGCTAGGCCTCTAATCATAGTCAAATAAATACTGTTTCTTCTTTCTACTAAACAATGTTCATTTATCCTATTATGAAGTAATAATAGTTCCACTTTACTTCATTCAAATCAAACTATAACTTGAATTTTTCTTACAGTTTAAGGACATTAATGAATTATACAATATCAAGATAAGAATGTCAAAAAAAGATATAAGAAAAGTGGAAGGAACTAAAATATAAAGAGAGAACCTTGTTAAGGATATACAGTTAAGGCAGATGTGGTTATTTTCATGTTACAATTAAAAGAACTGGCAGATCTAAGTCAGAAGGGTAAGACGGTGCCCAAAGTCTCTTGTGTAGAATATGAAAAGAAGAAACAACTGACATTTATTGAGTTCCTAATGGCATTAGTTAGAAGTATTAGCTTTTAAGACACGTTTGAAAATTTTTAATGTAATTTTATGAATAGGAGTTTAAGGAATTTCAATTTATCAATTAGCTTTCAAAGATTTTTAGACTGATAAATATTTAGAAAATCAGTGATAGCATGAAAGCCTCATTTGAAGAATATTAATCTTGTTGAGTATGAAGAATTAATTATAGGGAACTTAGTTCTCTTAACAACCCTGCAAGGCACATATTGCTATTTTCATTTTACAGATAATAAAACTGAGGGGCAGAGAGTTTGAGTAAAATTCCCCTGGCCAATGTGATATGAACCTGGGTCCATCTAATTACAAAGTTTATAATGTTGTTTTATGAGACCAAGTTGCATCCATTATGAGCCAGAATGAGAATTCAAATATCCAGACACTACCATAAGATTTCCTTTCTATTATCAAACAGTCATCTCTCAGTTTTGCTGTCCTTATATCACACATCCAGCCAGTCCCAAAATCCATATTCATCTTCGATTGTACCCATTTTGCCTCTCAAAACCATTCCTGGGAATGTCAGAATAAGGAATTCCAGAAATCTGATCCTCCAACAAAAGCAATGAGAACATTGTAAAAAAACAAATAGTCAAAATCAACTTTTTCCTAATGATTGAAATTAACCAAAGGTGTAAAACAATCTGAGAAGCATTTATTTTCATCTCTCCCTCCCATGAGACATCACACTCGTCCATTATATTGATGATATCATGTTGATAGGACTTACTGAGCAAGGAGTAGCAAAGACTCTAGATTTATTGGTATGGCATTTGCGTGAGAGAGGATGGGAGATAAATCCAACAAAAATACAGGGTCCTTCCACCTCAGTGAAATTTCTAGGTGTCCAGTGGTGTGGGGCCTGTCGAGATATCCCTTCTAAAGTAAAGGATAAGCTGTTGCACCTGGTCCCACCTATGACCAAAAAAGAGGCACAATGCTTTGTTGGCCTCTTTGGATTTTGGAGACAACACATTCCTCATTTGGGTGTGTTACTGCGGCCCATTTACCGAGTGACCAGAAAAGCTGCTAGTTTTGATTGGGGACTGGAACAAGAGGAAGCCCTGCAACAGGTCCAGGTTGCTGGGCAAGCTGCACTACCACTTGGACCATATGATCCAGCAAATTCAATGGTGCTGGAAGATTCAGTGGCAAATAGAGATGCTGTCTGGAGCCTTTGGCAGGCCCCTATAGGAGAATCACAACGCAGAACCTTAGGATTTTGGAGCAAAGCCTTGCCATCTTCTGCAGATAACTACTCCTCTTTTGAGAAGCAGCTTTTGGCTTGCTACTGGGCCTTAGTAGAGACTGAACGCTTAACCATGGGCCATTAAGTTACCATGAGACCTGAGTTGCCTATCATGAGCTGGGTATTGCCTGACCCACCAAACCATAAAGTTAGGTGTGCACAGCAGCACTCCATAATAAAGTGGAGGTGATATACACGAGATAGGGCTCAAGCAGGTCCTAAAGGCACAAGTAAGTTATATGAGGAAGTAGCCCAAATGCCCATGGTCACCACTCCTGCCATGTTACCTTCTCTTTCCTAGCCCACACTTTGGCCTCCTGGGGAGTCCCTTACAATCAGTTGACTGAGGATGAGAAAACTCGGGCCTGGTTTACAGATGGTTCTGCATGATATGCAGGTACCACCCAAAAGTGGATAGCTGCAGCACTGCAGCCCTTTTCTGGGACATCTTTGAAGGATAGCAGTGAGGGCAAATCCTCCCAGTGGGCAGGGCTTTGAGCAGTGCATCTAGTTGTTCATTTTTCTTTGAAGAAGAAATGGCCAGAGGTGCGTTTCTACACTGATTCATGGGCTGTTGCCAATGGTTTGACTGGATGGTCAGGGACTTGGAAGGAACATGATTAGAACACTGGTGACAAGGAGGTCTGGGGAAGAGCTATGTGGATAGATCTTTCTGAGTGGGCAAAAACATGAATATACTTGTGTCTCACGTGAATACTCACCAGAGGGTGACTTCAGCATAGAAAGAGTTTAATAATCAAGTGGATAAGATGACCCACTCTGTGGCTAATGCTCAGCTTCTTTCCTCAGCCACTCCTGTCATTGTCCAATGGGCTCATGAACAAAGTGGCCATGGAAGTAGGGATGGAGATTATGCATGGGCTCAACAGCATGGACTTCCCCTCATCAAGGCTGACTTGGCTACAGTCACTAATCAATGCCCAATCTGCCAGCAGCAGAGACCCACACTCAGCCCCTGATATAGCACCATTCCTCGAGGTGACCACCTGCTACCTGGTGGCAGGTTGACTACATTGGGCCACTTCCACCATGGAAGGGGCAGTGATTTGTTTTAACTGGAATAGACACATACTCTGGCTATGGGTTTGCATTTCTGGCATGCAATGCTTCTTCCAAAACTACCATCTGTGGACTTACTGAATGTCTTATCTACCACCATGGCATTCCACACAGCATTGCTTCTGATCAAAGAACCCATTTCACATCAAATGATGTGTGGGAATGGGCACAGGCCCATGGAATTCACTGGTCTTACCATGTTCCCCATCGCCCTGAAGCAGCTGGATAAATAGAACGGTGGAATGGCCTTTTGAAGTCTCAATCACGGTGCCAACTAGGTGGCAATACCTTGCAGGGCTGGGGCAATGTTCTCCAGGAGGCTGTGTATGCTCTGAATCAGCATCCTCTCTATGCTGCTGTTTCTCCCATAGCCAGGATTCATGGGTCCAGGAATCAAGGGGTGGAAATGGGAGTGGCACCACTCACTATTACCCCTAGTGACCTACTAGGAAATTTTTGCTTCCTGTCCCTGCAACCTTAAGCTCTTCTGGTCTACAGGTTTTAGTCCCAAAAGGAGGAGTGCTGCCACTAGGAAACATAACAATGATTCCATTGAACTGGAAGTTAAGACTGCCACATGGCCACTTTGGGTTCCTCTTACCTGGGAATCAGCAGGCAAAGAAGGGAATTACTGTACTGGCTGGGGTAATTGATCCTATCAAGGGGAGTTAGGACTAAATCTACATAATGGGGGTAAAGAGGAGTTTGCCTGGATTGCAGAAGGTCCTCTAGGGTGTCTCCTAGTCCTGCCATGCCCTGTGATTAAAGTCAATGGAAAATTGCAACAAAACAATTCAAGCAGGACTAACAATGGCCCAGAATCTTCGGGAATGAAAGTTTGGGTCACCCCACCAGGCAAAGAACCATGGCCAGGTGAAGTGCTTGCTGAAGGTAATGGAGACATGGAATGGGTAGTGGAAGAAGGTAGTGATAAATATGAACTTTGACCACATGATCAGTTACAGAAACAAGGACTGTAATAGTCATGAACCCTTCTTCCATGTTTCGTTATGAGTTTGATTGTATATGTACACAAAACGAACTTCTTTGTTTTCTTCCCCAACCTTTTCCCCTAACATAAAAAGCTGTATTAATTTCATGGCATAATATTTAAGGATGTAAAGTTTAAGAGTGAATATTAGCCAAGGACTTGCACCCTGTTCTGTGGGGAATTAATGCGTTTCCAGTTGTATGCAGAGGAGTTGAACATTGTTAGGTGGAAATATATATGTATGCTTGTCTATTATTATTTTTACTTAGAGACTAAGTATGGTTTTGGGTAATGTGTATTATTGCTGAGTTGACAAGGGGTGGACTGTGATGGTTAGGCTAATGTGTCAATTTGGCCAGGTAATTGTGTCCAGGTGTTTGTTCCAGCAAGCACTGGGCTAATTGTAATACAAGAGCATTTATGGACTTCAATCACCAGTGGGTTTACTGCATGGATGGCTGATTACATCTGCATCAATCAGGGAGATTACATCATCAATGGGTGGTGGTTTTATTCAATCAGTTCAATGACTTAAAAGGGGAAGTGATTTCAACATTCAGAGAGAATTTCCCAGCTCGTTGTTGGACATGCAGCTTCTCCCAGAAACTCATCAACGACCTTTTGTCAGACTTTCATCGGAGCCACTGGTTTGCAGCCTGTCTGCGGAACCTGGACTTGTGCATCCCCATGGTCCCATGAGAGACTCTTTTAAAATCTGATATTATTGACAGATATCTCCTGTTGAATCTGTTTCCTGAGAGATTCGTGACTAATACAGTTGTCATATCATTA
>JAQZBX010043201.1:0-21751 GCA_029593785.1 Cabassous unicinctus | reverse complement strand
AATAAAATAATTCATGTTGGGGTGAACGGGCATGTTCCATATAATAAAGTTCTTTCTCCATGCTAATAACAATCCAATGAGGAGATAAAATACTCGTGTAAAGGAAGTTATCGTTACAAGGAGCCGCCATATATGTACTAGTGACTAGCACTTTGAGAGCAGGTAGAGGCAGGGGTTTGAAAGGTGTTTGTGCCACAAAGAGGTGATAAAGGAAAAATGAATCACGTCTGAAAGGGTTAACTTGAGAGTGCTTGTTGAAGGTGCTCTGGTAGAGACAATCTTCTTTTCCCACTAACTGGTCTTGTGCAGAGGTGCAAATTCTCGTGATGTATGTACACTGCGCCAGGCCGTGAGGCTCACTACCTGGGCACAAGTAGTGATGAAAAAGGCAGGAACTCACTCTCCTGGGTTTCTGAATCTAATGGCCAGGATCTGAACACCTCAGGCAGCTAGTACCTTCCTCTGCTCTCCAACCTTTTGGTTTCCTGGGGGGAGAGGATTAAGGGAGTCACCACAAGCCCCCCATTCTACCAATAATTTCATATATAATTCAATGACATGAAATAAGATATGATGATACGACATGATGATGTAATATAGAATGCAATGCATTGCCAAGTAATCAATATCCCCCTTAAACTCCAACCTCCTATGTGTAGCAATTTTGCCTATAAAACTCATAGATGATATGGATCTCATTGACTGGTAAGTCAAGCCTATGCCTCCTGTTCCGGCTTCTCGCCCATGTGATGGCCCTGCATGTAGATGATTAAAGAAAACATTCACCAGCGTCCCCCACATTCATCTCCCCTTCAAAAACTATAAAAGCGTACTCACAACCTTTCACTCAACTAGTTTGCATCCCCAACAATTTTATTTCCAACAAAATGCTCAATTGTGTGCCAAATGCTATATCTTCCAGACTCACACTTGAACATGCATTTGACTTTTTCCTTATGCTTTTCCCCATAAAATCATCTAGTTCTCCTTCAGAACGTTTTGAGAATTGAAGCTGCCTGATTTCCCTCCATGCCCATCACTCTGTTTCAATTCCTTACTATTCCTGCCTGAATGTCCCCTAGGTGGTCTCTCTCTGCGGATTTTTTTTCCCTTTACTCCACCTCTTATTCTTCTACTCCTTCATTTACTCATTGATCCATACATTTGCATTTTAATGCGTCCATATAACACGTATTCCGTTTCTACCATACACCAGGCACCATGCTTTAGTAGATATAAGGCTGCTTAATCCTTGTGACTGTCCTGCATGCAGAATATTGTTAAACTACCTTTTACACGGCTGACACTAAGCCCGCCATTCTTTTTACTGAGTCATATTATGGTGTGTATGAACCTGAAATGAGATCAATTCCAAATCCCCTAATTCAAACCCAATCAGATAAGAATTTCCTTCTCCTCATTTATCAAGTATTTCAGAAGATTCTAGGAGGAAAACCAACCATACAAACAACCCACATATTTCCGGATGATTCACATAGGGAAATTAGATGATAATGTGGACTGCCATTTAGAACATGTCAGGTTGCCTCTTAAGGAATAAATCTGGTTGACGATTAGTGTGATTGTTGAGCTCAAAATAAGAACAACATCTTAGGAAGTGCAGGGGCACCATACTCTCTCCCCATATTTCTGCCTCTGGCTGTACAGTTTAGCTCTCTGGCACACTGCTGTCTCTGCTAGAGGGTTTAAGGCAGCACGTCTTGTACATGAGACCATCCTAGAGATGCAGCGGTGGGGTGTTGAAAGTGCCCAAAGAATGCTGCCTGTCTTCCCCCACTTGGATGCTATAGAAATTCAGGAAAAGTTTGAGTTTAAGCGACTCAAGTCCCGATGAATTCTAACTTGGAAGATATAGAATACGGCTTACTGTGGAGCCAACTGTGCTAAGCAGGTGTTCCCACGCATTCCTGGACACACTGGGCTCCCTCCTCCCAGGTTAGATTAATGGAGAGAGAGAACATCTGTTTCCTAGGAGCAGCGCATTCCAGAGAGGAGCAGAATCACACGCACCTACTCTAATCTTTCTAAATTTGCCAGTCAGAATGAGCCACACCTCTTCTCCTAGGGCAGGACAAGTGAAAGGCTGGCGAGAAGCCAGGGGTGTCTCACCAATTCAATTTCCTCACCAACGAAAGAAGCATCTGAACTGGGGAAGAAGAATATCCTGCTATAAAGTCACAAGGTCTACTTTTGCAGGAAAAAACGTGATAAAAGTTCTTTGCCACCTTTCCCCAGACAGTTTTACCAATAACAAGATAGTCAAAGTAGGTTAAAATGCTGTGAGAAAGGATGATTCATTTAAGGAAGATTCAGTCCCTCTTTTCTCAATGTCCCAGTGGCATTTTTGCCCATATTCCTATGATAAAATTTTGCAAACTGTGCAACATATATTGATTCACATGTCTGCTTTCCCCATTAGACTCTGAGAACAAGAACATTGCATTGATTTCTACATTCTTAACACATTCCATGATTTTGCAATTCTTTTTCATTTAAACCCTATCTCTTCCAATGATTTATTAGCTACACTCAACACACTTTGCCATCACCTGGAATATCTAGAACAGTCATCGGTAAGGACTGATTGACATCTCGTTTCTGACGGTTTCTTTACTTTTGTGTGGGTTTTCTGCTTAGATTTTGATTCACATATTTATTATATTCTGCAGCTCACTGAAATGAAAGTGAAAGCTGGCTCCCGGAAATTGAAGAGTAACGTGAAGCAAATGATTGGCACCTTTAATTTAAATCATGAAATACGAGCAGAAGAAAATAAAAACATAGAAGATGGTTTATGATGTAGATACTATCAAAAAAAACATAAGGAAATTATAGAAAACAGCAGAGTGCAACTAGAAAAGGGATTAGGAAACATCCTGGGAAAAGATGAAAATCTTAAAAATGCCCAAACTAAGATTATTAATTCTGCAAAAGCAGCCCTTTTGGTATGCCTGTGAGAAGACATGGGGTTACGCTGAGCCTCGGTCTTCAGCTCTCTGAAATTGGGACAAAGCCAGTAGAACAGGCAGCTTGAAGAGAAGGTACCCATTCTCCATAAATGCCTAAGGATTAAAACCCTATAAATTAGCATGTCAAGTTGCTTCCCTTACTCAAATAATGCCGGCATCTTACGCATAGTAAATGTAAAAAAGCATTTGTTGAATGAATTAATGGATGGGTGAATGAATTAATCATTTATATCAGTGCAACTTCTAAAGCTGCCACTTCTAGATTGGATATATGGGTTTGGGACCACATAAAAGAGGATTCCAAACCTCTAGACCTGCTGGTCTTTCTGATATTGTTCTCAAATGTTTCCATAGCTAATTTAAGTCCCCCACCTTACACGGTGGCCTATGCTTAACCCAGGGCTGTAGACAATTTCGGAGCAAGACCCCAGATCCAGCCGAATACAGCTCTGCAAGTTCACCAAGACTCTGTGGCTGGCTGTCTGTTATGATGATCCTCAGGCCACTTCATCACTGGCCTCCCGCCTCCCAGCCAGAGCTCATTCTTCCTTTGTTAATTATATGATAATTATAATACAACCCAGAGAACTTACCAAAGATAAGTATGTTCTGGTTTCCTTGTGGCAAGCGCCTAAGTGCTACACTGATAAAGCCTGGTCATTCCCTTTAATTGGTCCCGTAACACAAAGAATGCATATTTATTATAATACTTAGTAATTCTTTATAGGAAATTCCTTGGGGGGCGGGGGTTTAACTGGCCTTCTATTCATAATTAAACACTTTTGGTGCTCAGTCATCCTTGGCTGAATTAATGAATTACATGAAAAGAGAAAATCTGCCAAAATCATTCACAGTAGGATATAGAAAATATTGACTCTTTTGATTCATCAACTCTTTCAAGAATATTTTCAGTAAAATAAAATAATCTTCTCTTTTGAAAGACTTTCATAATTTTTATCGTTAAGAAATGTTACTTTTAAATTGATAAATACAAAATTCCTGAATTTGATTAAGTATTAAATTTTGTCATTTTAAAGTACAACCTGAAGTGGTATGTATTATCATAATTTTATGACATTTAATGTAGTTAAACTTAACATTACATTCCAAAGTAATTTTCTTCATAAAATGTGTTTTATGTTTGTTATGATTGTCCTCAGGTTTATTAATACGATTTTAAGTGTATACATTTTAGATATAATATAAATATACAACACAATAAATAAAAATATTACTGTATGTCTATGTTCACCCTAAAATTTTTTGACTCCTTAACAAACTATCCAGAGTTTTTATTTAAGATCATAAATAAATAACTTTCTGATACAGAAGAGATTAGAAATATATTTAGACATTCTAAATACAGAGATACGTATTTTAAGTTGGCAAAATTTTGGCTTTCAGAGTAAGATTTTTTTCCTAAAAAGTTCAGGATTTGCAGTAGGTGTAATAGGAGAATATTTAATAACTGAAATATTGATGATAACTTAGTTGTCTGTTGGGAGAAAGTCAGTATGATAAAGTAAAAAGGAGCCTTACCACGAAGACCCAGATATGTGAATTTTGGCATTGATGGATTGTGCGGGCATTATGAAGTAGGCATTTCCTTCTGTAGCCTGCCTTTTCTGCTATTATGGCATCTATACCCCAGTTTTCTGGGGCTTCTCTTGTGCATGTTCTGTACTGGGATCCAAATATTTGAGAATTTTTCCTGGATTGTTCATTTTCTTCAACTTTTTACAAATTTGTTTTGAAGTACCACTGATTCAGAAAAGTGATCAGATCAAAGAGAACCACTTGATGAATTTCCACAAAGTGAACTCAGCTATATAGGATGGTCCAGGACGAAGAAATGGAATAATTGCAGCACTTCAGAAGCTCATCTTTTGTTCTCTTTTGTCACAAATTCCTCTCAAAGCCCATCTTTTGTTCTCTTTGGCCACAAATTCCTCTCAGAGGTAACCACTACCCTGACCTCTTTAAAACCATATATTTGTTTTATCTCTTTGGAACTTTCTATAAAGGTCTTTGGATTCATTCCCTCAACATTAGTTTTGTGAGATTTATCCTTTTTGCTGGGAATTGCAGTAGTGCATTTATAATAATTGCTGTACAATATTTGATTTTATGAATATATCTTGACTAATTTAACTCTTCCCCTGTTGATAGATATTTATGTTTCTACTTTTTGCCTGTTTCAAGCATTTATGCTATGAACAATCTCATTTGCTTTTAAATACATTTTTATTACTTCTATAGTTAGGTTTATCTCTTTTTTTCATTTTACAAATTTATGAGACTTGTATTACATGTTAGTTATTTGCATTTGCAAAGTTATAGGCATTTGTAAAGTGCTATTCTACCCTTTTATCCATTTTCATTATATATATATATATTTGAAAATATTTTATACTAGGATTTCTTGCTTATTATCTTACTATTTTCTTTTGATAAGTAAAAGTTCTAATTTTAATAAAAAAATAAATTAGTATTTTTTCTTCTATGGTACCTGGTTTTGAAATCTTTGCCAATGTCAAAATAATGAAGATATTCTGTTATATTATTCAAGTTTCACATTTATATCTACAATCAATTTTATTTTGTTGTACTATGGCAGCAATCAAGGTACATTTTCTATTCCAAATGGCTATTGAATTGACCCAGCACAATTAATTGAAAAAGACACTGTTTCCTCACTGCACTTCAATATCACCTTTGTCATAAATCTAATATCCTTTATCAATGAGTTTCTTTCATGAAATCTCTAGTGGATCCACTGGTTTTGATGTCTTTCTTTGTGCCAGTACCACCTCATCTTAAATACTGCCACTTTAAAAATATGTGTACATGTTTATTAAATAAATAAATAAATAAATAAAACAATGCTATTGATCAAGATACATAGCTGGGAATGTTTCCCCTTAGAAAAAGATAAATAAAAGGGCAGATTCAAGTTGTTTGGAACTCAGGAGAGCAATAGAGACTGGAAAAAGGCTTCACAAATTCTGAAACAAAAGAACAAAGAAACATGCACACACAATAAAGAGGTAGGACAGTGGTGTGGCATTGCCAGTGGAAGCCCCCACCCCCGAGTTCAGCCCCCTATGGTCTAAGAGACACACAAAGGCAGCCTGGGTATCACCTGCCATGGCCACTGACCACAGAGCCTCTGTGGCAGTGAACGCACATTCAGGAACAGGAACCTAAGGCCACATAAATCCAAAGTGGGGCCCTAGCAGGTGGGTGAACTTGTAAAGTGATGCCCGGAATCCAGAACCACCCATGGCAGAACTATTGTAAGCTATACCGATTCTCAGCCTGGTCCCTAATTGCTGGTGCCCCTAAACAAGCAAAAACAGGTGCTTTTGAACATTGACCATCTCTGTCTCCATGGGTCAGGAACCCCAAATGCGGAAGTTTCCAGAGGCAGAAAAGCCACACAAAAGGGGAAACAGACCTACTGTAAGGCACCATAGACCCAGGGCTGAAAGCTGGAGTGAAAAGGCAGCCCAGAGTGTTGCAGAGGAGCTGAACAAGCCATAGCTGCTGAGGAGGAAAATTTGTATAAAAACAAAGAGAACAAAAGAGAGGGAAGGAAACCTTCTCCTGGAGGGGAAACGGTCATGCATTATAGGGTAATCTTAAAAGTCACTGTGCAGGTGCAGGGCAAGAAGCAAGTACAGAAAGACCCAAAAACAGCCTCAACTGTTAGGGACTGACTGCTCAAAAGGTTCAGTAAAAACTGGACCAAGAACTGAAAAAGAGCCTTAACACACAGGCAATCTACACTAAAACCCTAGGCTTACAGAATTCGCTCAGCAAAAGAATCATATACTCAGATATCAACAAGAGAACAGAAACCATAAAAAGAAACAAGAAGAATTGGCTCATTCAAGGGAACAAATTAAAACTCCGGTAGAAACACAGACATTGAAATAACTAATCAAAGACATTCAGTCAGATCTCCTAAATCAATGTAAAAAGCTAAAGGAACATATGGATAGAAATAAACTAAATAGATATAGAACTAAAAGGCTAAGGAAGAAAATGTGTGAACAAAAAGAAAAATTAGAAAGTTTAAAAAAGAACATAACAGAACTTATGGGGGTGAAACACACAATAATGGAGATGAAAAATACACTAAAGTTGTTCAACAGCAGATTTACACGGCAGAAGAAAGAATCAGTGAACCAGAAGATGGGATCATCAAACTTAAGTCAGAAGAGCAGTTAGAGAAAAGAATGAAAAGAAAAGCTAGCAGAGCCTAAAGGACCTGTGAGATGTGAAGCATACCAGCATCGCGTTACAGGAGTACCAGAAACAGGAGAGAAGAAAAAGGGGGCAGAAAGAATATCTGGAGAAATAATGGCCAAAACTTTCCCAAATTTTATGAAAGACATAAATCTACTGGTCCAAAAGCTGAAACAAACTCCAAACAGGGTAAACCCTAATAGACTTACTCCAAGACACATGCTAATTAAAATGTCAAATGCCAAAGATAGAGAATTCTGAAAGGAACAAGAGAAAAGTAATTCATCATATATAACGGATCATCAACAAGACTAAGAGTTGATTTCTCAACAGAATCCAGGAAGGCGAGGAGGCAGTGTTATGACATATTTAAGATACTGAAAGAGAAAAACTGCCAGCCAAAAACTCTTTATACAGCAAAACTCTCCTTCAAGAGCAATAGAATTTAAGACATTCAGAGAATGTTCTTTACCAAGAAATGTGCCCCACAAGAAATGCTAAATGAGTTTTTGGGTTGAAAGGAAAGGACAGGAGATTGAATCTTGGAGCATCATGAAAAAGTGAAAATCTCCAGCAAAGCTAAATGCAAAACCCAATATTTATCTAGTATAGCATATTTTATGGCTCTTTCCTGTAATGGAATACTATACAGAAATGAGAATGACATGTAATCACAAAGATGAATCACATAAATAACTGGCAAAAAGCTCAATAAAAGAGCAGTTAGTGTATAATTTCATTCATGCAATGAGCAAATCAAATTTAGGGTTTCAGAGTCTACATAATGGTTACCTTAGGGTGGAAACAACCCCTGGGTGAGAGGTCCTGGGGGGCTAATAATGTTCTAATTTTTAAACTGTGGCTGATTATACATGTGAGCAGAGTATAACCAAATTTGGTGAAAAATCACTGAGCTGGACATGTGATTTGTGAATATTTTTGTGTATATTCTAAGTTTTGATCAATTTTGAGAATAAGAAATCAACACTGAGGCAACATTTCTCCCTTGACTGATTGGCTAAAATCCAAATTCTTGCCAACATAACCTAGTTGTGATGCTGTAGGAAAACAAGCATTCTTGCAGAAAGCATCGGCCACGTGGAGGTGAATTTGTCGTTACCTAGCAAAATTGCATCTGAATGACACTTTAATTGAGGAATCCCACTTCTGGATATCTATCCCAAAGGCAAATTGGCAACAAGGCCCTAGTTTCTTCTTTGAAGCACTTTTTGTAGTATTAAATTCCATCAGTGGGAAGCTAGTTGAATAGACTATAATAAATCCACCCAGTGGAGCATTATGCAACTGTAAAAAGGATCAAAGATCTCTACATACTGCTGCAAATTGATATCCGGTATACATTTTTAATGAACAAAGCATGGTAGAGAAAAGTAACTGACATAATGTATATATTTTATTTAATAAAGAATACAGAAGAACCACAGTATGTATCTGCTAATCATTTCAAAAATAAAAGTAAAGAAAAGGAATGATAAACAACAAAGCAATGAAAGTGCCACCCCAGGTAAGAAGGGAAGAAATCAGGTGGTAAGGGAAAAATTTAGATGAAAGCAAGACTCTTCTGATGCAATCTTTTTTATGGTTATAATTTTTGTCACGTGTAATTAAATCAAATTTTAAAAGCATCTCTTAGAAAGACAGACTGAATTATTCAACAGATGAAAAAGTATGATGTCATGAAAATGCTTTGAAATAATCTAGTAGCTTTTAGTGAGTGGAAAAAGTAGCAGGATAGAATTGGACCAGAATTGGCTATATGTTGAAAAATTTGTGAATCAGGATGATGGGTCATGGACATTCATTCTCCTAATCTCCTTACTTTAGTGTGTGTTTGAGATTTGCCGTAAAAGTCATACAAAGAGAGAAAAGAGACAATATATGTATATTTTGTATATATAGAAAAATGTTAATAATGATTATCTGGGACTGGAATTCTGATTATTTTTTTTTGTGGTGATTCTTTTATGTTTTGCAATAAATATATTATTTTTTAAACAGAAAGTAAAAAAAATAGCAATAAAGAAAACAAAGATTGGAGCAGAAAACCAAGCTATTTTTGAACACGTTATAGTTGTGGTCTCTAAAATAACATCTGAATTTATATTGATATATGATAAGCCCAGGCAGTCTCATTAGTGAGAAAGAAATAAGAATCAAATATCTTAATGTTCATATTTATCCTAATCGTCTCAATTCTCCATTAAACTTTAGTTAGCTTTTCCTTGTTTTATTTTGACTGTTAAGTATTATGAGTGATTTATGTGACTGTTTGTGTCTTCAACATACAGATTTATTCTAACTGCTGGTTGCAGAGAACATACGGTTGCACATTATTTCAAATGCTTTGAAAATCATAAATATATTATTTTGAATACATAAATCTGATTTAAAAAATGTATTTCTCATGAAACTGAAGCATTATTACAACCCAGAAGGCAAAGGGCAAGGAATAAAATAAACAATATGTCCAGGAATGAATGCTCCTAGCAAAGGGAAGTAACTCAAAGCATGCCAGTGTTTTCTTTTTAGAAATGTTATTGCAAATGAGAAATTACAAAATTGTTGTATTAAAATAATTTGGCATCTGGTAAGGGAGATGTTTACCTCTGCAGTTATAATAATGTTGCATTTAATTGAAATTTTATAAGTAAAACATCATGGGAAAATTTCTCCTAGACAGCTGTTGAAGAGTAAGTGCATAGTAAGTTTCCAGTTGTTGTTTAATTTTACTTCGAATATGGGATTTTGTTGAAGTTGTCTGTTTATGGAAGAGAGGGAGGGCATATTTAATGTGCCCTAATAATTCTGTTGCATTTTAAGTTTCTTTCTTTTCTTCTTCTTTTTTTTTAACTGGAATTGATACATCTTGTGTTAACTAAGTAGTTAACTGTTTACTTGTTCCTGGCAGCATTTCCCTTTTTCAGTTACAACCCACGTGTGATGGAGCTGATACAAGTCAACAGCAAACTCCAAGTAAAGCAATGTCAGGCAGCTGTCTAGCCTGGCTGATGAGAAAGGATGAGCTGGAGTAGAAAAAGGCTGTCAAAGAGAGATGCACAAGACATGATGAAAAGAAACAACCAAGGACTCCAGGTCATCCTCTCCTTTAAATGCACTTTGCCCACTCACAAAAGCGGACTGGGAGAAATCACACGACCTACCTACATAGAAAGGCAATAAAGCAGAGTGGGTAGGCACAAGCTCCTCCACGTGATCTGCCTTGATTCCAACACTGGGCATGATGATGAAGATCATGATAAGACTTTAAAGTTCAAATGAGCATGTACGTATATGTCTGTAGCACTTAGTAAAGTACTTAGCATTCAGTATTTGAAAATGCTATAGTACTATCTATGCTATGTATACATTAATGTATAATGTATACTTATACATTAAGCTTATATACATGTGAATTAGTATTAGCAGTTTTTATTACTAAGTTCTCTATTTTTCATTTTATTAGAGAAGCTGTGAGCTTACAAAGCAATCATGCATAATGTATAGAATACTGTACATCACCCCTCCACCAACACCTTACATTGTTGTGGAACATTTGTTACAGATTATAAAAGAACATCATCAGACTATTACCACCAACTATGATCCATAGCATACACTTGGTGTTTTTTTTCCATCCACCCCCTATTATTAACGCTACATATTAGCATTGCACATTTGTTATAGTGCATGAGAGAACACTCTCATACTTGAGCTGTTAACCACAGTCCACCTTCCCCTGGGAACGTTTTGCGAGTTGACCCCAGCCCATTGCACCCTGCCCACGTGAAGGCTGTCCAAGAGTTAAGGGTCACATACTCCTGGGACCACGGCAGCCCATGTGGTTCCTTTCCCGCTCCAGTCCCAGGCTTAGGAGACCTTCCCCAGAGCCTCAGACAAGACGAGCCTTGAAAGGCCTTGACGGGCACGTGCGTGGGCCAGGGGCCAGTCCTGGCAGATGCTATTTGCCAGGGGGCTGTGGGGCTGGGGTGAGAGCCAATGGGAAGAATATTCTGAGGGCTCCTAAGAGCTAGCACTGGCTCCACGTCTCTGAAATAAGACCATCTTCTGTTGACTCATCTAAATATCTGCTTCTTGTGTCTGTCTTCTTCTTGTTTTGGATTCATTATTCCATCCTTCCCTACTTCATTTAACAAATGTGTACCATCTGTGCACCCTGCACTCACCAGACACTGGTTTCTGCATGCTTGTCAAACTGTTTTGCTCATGCTTTATTACTTCAATTCTCAACACACTTCTTAATTGCACCCTTTGACTATAAGCATTTTGAATTTGTTTCAAAAGAGCCATCTATGTGCTTACCTGTCCTGCAAAATTATTCAACTGACTTGATATCTTGTCTGGCTTCTAACACCGAGAAAAGATTTGAGAAATAAAAGCAGGATTTCTGAGCAATTTTTTTTTCGCAATAACTAGAAACTCCAAAGATGCTGTCACGAAGGTCAATATAAACATATGGAGAAGCTAGAAGGTTATTACAAGGGTTATAGTCTCCTTTATTTTCATAATAGAAAACAGCTATGCCACCTGAAATTCTTACAGATTGGTAAAAGAGAGAGAGAGAGAGATGGAGAGGTGGGGCAAAGCAATTGAAAAGAGAATGCTAATAGTAAGCACATAATTGAAGAAGTCTAAGGATATTGAATTTATGGTCTGAAGACTGAGATTTACCCTTTTGTAATTAATACATCAATTTTCACATTTAAAAAAAAACATGCAAGCTGGTAAGAAACAGCATTAGGCAAACATACACAATGCCTTAGGCAACCAAACACTTTTTTGCATGGCCATAGTTGAGTAAATTTTAATAGATAAATATTCCCACCCATTCAGGACTCCACAAGTAGCTGGGATTTGCAATGAATTTTAGAAGTTTGTATAAGGGTCCTGTTGATGATAGAACCATGTTCTCCACAAAGACACATTCTTGTACCCTGAAATCCTATGGGTGTGAATGTGTTTGTAATTAGGACATTGTTATTTAAGGTGTGAACTCATTTGAGAATAGGGTCTCTGGAGGTCTTATTTCCATGAGGCCAAATCGAATCAGGGTACGCCTAAATCCAATATATCTGAAGTCCATATAATCAAAGGAAATTCAGATGCAGTCAGTCGGTAGAATCCGGAGGCCAGCAGAACTCAAGGGAGCAGACACCAAGAGAGAGAGATGGCCCAGGGAGACAGCCAGCCCTGGCAACACCTTGATGTCGGGCGTCTAGCCTCCAAGACCAAGAGACGATCAATTCCTGATGTTTAAACTGACCGGTGTGTAGTATTTGTCATAACAGCCTTGGCAGCCTAAGACAAATGCCCTTTAGGATTCCACTATGCATGTGCGGGGAAAACATCCAAAAGGACAGACAAAGAAAAATACCATTGAAATAATAGCTCCTGGGGGGCTGTAAGCTATTAACCTGCCAAAGTTTGCACAGGAAAATGTTCAAGTTCCAAGCAGCCAAAATGTAAAATTTCATTGAACATGCTGCTAATTCATAAGAGACCCCAGAAAACCCCAAACAAAACTACTCTAACTCCAGAATAAAAGCTATGCAGAACCAGACCAAAAAAAAAAAAAATGTTTTAAGGCCTTAAAACTCTCTAGCTGATCAGTGATACATTAACAACCTTAAAGAAAAAATCAGATATTAGAGAATATGCATATTAGAATGTACAAGTAAAACATACAATGAAAAATTATAAGATTTGCAAAGAAGTGGCAAAACATAAGCTGTAATCAAGAGAAATACCAGTCATATGAAATGGACACAAAAATGACAGGCATGATGGAATTATCAGACCAGAGTTTTAAACAGCTATTAAAATTATGTTCAAATATTTAAGGAAAAACCTGATCATAAATAGGAGAGATGGAAGATGTGAAAAATGATTTCACAGGTAAGTGAACTTGGAGACTGGGTAATTTAAATGTTCTAAGCAGAAACACAGAGGGGAAAAATTAGGCTGGCAATGAATGAACTGAGAAATCCTGTATAAATTATTAGATAATATTAAATATAGTAAATATAGTTACAATATGAAGAAAGAAGAATATTGGGGTAGAAAAAATATTTCTCAACTCAGAGTTCAACATCCATTGAAAATATCCTTCATAAACGATGGTGCCTTTCCAGTTTCACTTTGGTGATGCAGAGCTGGAAAAAGTATCCATCCCATGTTTACCATAAGAGTAATCCTTGACAAGCTGAAAACTAATCACTTTTCTTAAACCAGTCAGAGACCGAGTTCACAGGACAAGCAACTAACATGAAACTTGAGGAGACACCTGTTTGCAGAGAGAAACAGGACCTGAGCACTGGCTCAACTTGGGCAGATATCACTATACACTGCATAAATAGATGAGAACTCGGCTGAAATTTGTCAGTGAATGGAAAAAGGCTAAGGATGAGCTAGAGAGAGAATGTGAAGCTTGGGGTCTCAGACACAGGGGGATTGCCACCTCCTGTAGGCTTTGCCTCCAGGAACCCCACCAGGTACCCTCAAAGAAGATTGAGGAGAATCCTGAGAAAACTAGCCTTTATTTTCTACAATATATTTACTTTGTTTTTCAATCTTATTAAAATGGAAACTCCTGTGGGTGAAAAAAAATTACCAAATAGATTTATTTTTCACATTCTGCATTCCTTTTTGGGTTCCCCTGACTTCCTGGTTGATTTTTTTTAGAATGCATTCAATGAAAGGCATTCTTTGCTGTGTGCAATTGTATGAGTTTGACTAAATGCATAACATCATATATCCACCATCACAGTGCCCTAGAATAATCCTTTCATCCTAAAATTTCCCATATGCTGTCTCTTTGTAGTCTACTCCTACCTCTACACCCAACCCTGACAACCTTTGATATGTTTTCTGTTCTTATGGTTTTGACTTTTCCAGAATGTCATATAATTGGATCACACCACATGTTGCCTTTCTTTCACTTTTAATTTTTTTTTTTAACTTTAAAGAAGATTTAGATTACCTAAATGTTATATATGTTGCCTTTGATGCTTTTTTTTTTCACTGAACAAAATGTATTAAAGCTTATACATGTTGGTATGTTAACAAATAGTTGGTTTATTTGCCTTCCCATATAAATTTTATAATCACTGTTCTAATAGCTACAAAAATATTACTGGGATTTTTATGCCTAGATATGAGCACACCTGTCCTTCTGCTGGGCCCTAACGTGGGAGTGTGTGCCAATCTTGTCAGGAGTTCCGTGGGCATTTAAGCTTGTTGTTGCACCAACAACTTTAAATTCATTTAGTGACAGTCTCCCCACTTAAATTTGTGTCTTCCTTTTTCACTGCTTCCAAGAAAGAGCCTGTCTCTTGCAGCTTTCCCAGCATATTCCACTGCTGATTTTATACACTGATAGTTAGCATCAGTGGAAGTGGGAGGTGCAGAGTGGACTATCTGATGCTCTACTGAAGCCTCAGTCTGAGGGTGGCCTGGGAATGCGTTCCTGCCCCTCCTCCAGAGGTTATGCTGGGTCTGACACGTCTTTCTGCTCCTCCCCCAGCAGGAGAGCTTCTTTTTCTCCTCCTTCTCATCCTCAGATGTAGTAGGTGTCCACCAGAGCCCCCGGATATGGTTTCAATGCCCTTCCCCTGCAGACTAAAATGGCTGTTCCCTGGAAGGATACAGAAGATGGGTCTGGGAAGAGGTTCAGCAGTGGCTCCTCTCACCAGCTCTAAGAGGCTTCCAGCAGGCTGCAGGTTTTGATGGCCTTCTCCTTGCAGGTCAGTCTGTTCTCCCAAAGAGCATGGGTCAAGGATTGCTATTCCCCTCCCACAAGTTGCTAAACAAAGTAAATACATTGTAGAAAATGAGAGCTAGGCCCCTTACTATGACAGAAAAAAGTTATGAATAAACAAGGAGGGAAGGCTAGAAGGAACACTGTTTTTCCGGATTAGAGTTAGAAATGGTGTGAAATTGTGTTAGATGATAGACAGACTGACATAAGGCATTAGATGATAGATTAGATAGAAAGAATGTTAGATTATATAGATAAGATATAGGTACATTAGAAAGAGAGATGATAAAGATAAATAGATGATAGATAGATAGATAGATAGATAGATAGATAGATAGATAGATAGAGAGGCAGAGTTAATTGAGATAGAGAGAGTTAGATATCCAGAAATATGCATAGACGTGATATAGGTATAAAAAGAACACCAAGATTCCTGCTCGTGTGTACGAGGACTGAGGTAACTGTGAATATGATGAGATACCACTTCTGTGATTAGTTTACTAAGCAGTTAACCTTAAATTAAACAAAAGGGAGATCTTCCTGGGCTTGGTGGGCCTCATCAGGAGAACCTTTAAAAGAAGAGGAAGCATCAGAAGGACGTGCTCCCACTGGCCATGCGATGAGACAGGGCTGTATGACAAGGAGTTGAGTGTGGCCACTAGGGGCTGAAAGTGACTCCCTGACCACAGCCAGCAGGAAACTGGGGACTTCAGTCCTACAGCTTCCAGAAACTGAATTCTGTCAATAACATGCAGGACCATGGAAGGGGACCCCAACCCCACATGAGAACCACAGCCCTGGCCAGCCATGATCGCCATTTTGTGAGACAAATCAGAGCATCTATTGGTGCTGAGCAAAGACCCATGGAAACTCTGATATAATAATATGTTGCTATTTTAAGCTGCTTCATTTGTAGTATTCGTTACATGGCAGTAGAAAACTAATAAAATCAATATGCTCATACTAATGTAATGGGTTGATAATAATACGTGTGTGGGGAAAGCAGATGTAGCTGAAGCAGCTGAGCACCTGCCTACCACACGGGAGGACCCATGTTCGGTTCCCGGTGCCTCCTAAAGAAGACAAGCATGACAGCGAGCTGATGAGACAGGCTGGCGTGGCAAGATGATGCAATGAGATGGTGCGATGAAGAATAACCACAAAGAAGCACAATGAGAGACACAACAAGCAGGAGCAGAGGTGGCTCAAGCAATTGGGCGACTCCCTCCCACATGTGAGGTCCCAGGTTTGGTTCCTGGTGCCTCCTAAAAAGAAGACGAGCACACAACGAACAGACACAGAGAGCAGACAATGAGAGCAAAACAAGGAGGGGGAGAGGAGATATTAAATAAATAAAATAAATCTTTAAAGAAATAATATATGTGTGTGTTCCTTAGCTCTGCCCACTGACAGCCAAGAAGCACTGACAAAGAAGCACTGAGACACCTTACCTCGGTTTTGAAATTCCATTCTCCAACAAAAGGAACCAGGGTACCTTGAAGAAATGGCTGTATCTAGAACTTAGACAAGGAAAAAAGTGATGAGCCTGGAGTATCTTATAATGCCTGAAAACAAAGAAGGGCTCAAAAGCAAATCAAGAAATATGAAAGCATGTCAAAAACAAAGGAGCAAAGCTAAAAGCGCCCCCAGGGGCCAAAGTTGGAACAGTCTGAGCAACAAAAAAAATAACAACAGAATTGTATTATAACCAATAGCATTTTTAAAAATGTCAGGGAGTCCATAGTGAGGTAAGTGTTTATTTGAGTAATTAAATAAATGGGAGAGATGGGAAAAATTCTCTTAACAAAATAATTTCAATTAATAAATGTAGATGGAATGAGGGAAATAGAAAATAACCATTCAATTACCACAATGATAATTGCTTCAGTCAATATCCACGGATGAATTAAAAAATTAGTGAGTAAAGACTTACAGAGAAACTATATATTTGCATAGCATAAAATACCTCTTCTAAAATATTTCTTAATTGCTGTGGTTTTAACATATTTCCATAAATCCTTGATATCTCTTTCCTCAAATGTGGGTGGGGATTAGTGAATCCCTTCTGATGAATAGAGTGCAGAAAGGAAAACTGGCAGCTTTATAATGCAGAGACCTGGCAGCCATCAACTTTGCCAAGTGATGAAGACCACTATCAGCCATAAGTCAAGCTGATGTATGACCCTCCAGATATGATGCGACTAGAAAGCCACGTCTCCTCTTGGGCAACACAACACGGAGCAGCATTTTTTCAGTGCACCTGGATCACCCACCAAGATAGACAATGTACTGGAGCATAAAATGTCTCTCTGAATTTAAAAGGATTACAATGATGCAGAATAAGTTCTGTGATCATGAAAAAATTAAATAAGAAAATAAGTTGATGAGATACATAGAAAATCCCCAACCAACTGGAAATTAATTAACGTACATCTAAATAATACAAAGGCTAGAGAAAAAAGTTAAAGAAAAATCTTTAAGTGAATACTAATGGAGAGGAGCAAATTCATTTTGTAGCAAATAAAAAGAAGGCAATAATAAAGAACAGAAGAGAAACTGATCAAACAGAAAATAGAACAAAATAGGTAAAATCTATGAAACCAGAAGACAATTCTCAGAAAACATCAATAAAAGTGAAAACTACCAGCTAGACCAGTCAAGACTCAAAAAACAAAACAAAACAAAAACCCTGACAAACAATTTCAAAATTGAAAGAGATGACATAATTACATAACTAGAGACCCTAAAGTCATGAAAATGAAATTGAGTGACAATTGTGAAGAATCATATGCTAAAGAATTTGAGGACATAAATGAACAAAATCTTGAAAAAAAAGAAAATGAACAAAAATGGCAAAACCGACAAAAATAGAAAATAGAATACCTCTATATATTTTTAAATTGAATTCATAATTAAAAACCCTCACACAAAGAAAATTCCTTGTCCAAATGGATTCAATGCTAAAGTTTTGAAATATTTAAGAAATTATTTCGTTCTTACATAAATACTTTCAGAAAATCAGAGCCACTGCTAAGCCACATTGGAGCTTGAGGGAAAAAGAAAACTTTGTACCCCTTATACTCTTATCAAAATATCCTCCCACATTTTGAATAAGGTAGACAAATTAACAAAAGTGCTACAATAACAAAAATAAAGACTACATATAAAGCTCTACCATGCCCAGTCTGTCTGAATGCCATTGTCAACCCTCATAAACTTGCTTTTCAGGGGAAGTGACAGCCACTGGGACCCAGTAACCACATGTGCTTTGAGAAGGGCTGTGTCCTTTGCACAATAATGTAGAGCCATAAAACAATTGAACAACACCCTCGCTTTATTTAAACGTGTTTGTATTGTGGATTTTTCCCATTAATTTCTATATTTAAAAATATTTCATGAAATAATATTTATTTTAATTGCTGAGTTTTTGGAATCCTCCTAAATTTTACACTCAAGGTGAATGCCTCATTTGCCTTTTTCTGATCAAGCCCAGCAGAAAACAAAAGAGGGAAAACGTCTCAACTCACTCTCTGTATTATTTCCATGAAAATAACATCAGATAATGACCTTACAGGAAATGAAAACCACAAACAATATCCCTCACGAACGTACTTGGAAAGACCCTTAATGAAGAATTAGCTAATCAAATCCAGCAACACATAACAATGAGATTACTAGGTGCTGCGTCCTTCACGTGGATATCATTTTCTCCTTTAAAGTCTAAGCCAAGTATAGAAAATCCCTGATATCAGTGACTTTTTTAACCAGTCACAGACTTTTTAAGTTTTTATTTATTATTAAAATAACATAACCAAAAAAAGTTCCCTAAGCACAACTATTTACATTTCATTATAGCCTTTTCTGACCTGACATAAATACGCAGTTTTACCTGTTACTATCTTTTGACAGGATTTTTATCTGAGAGCACAATGCATTAAGAAGAGCTCTTAAAATCACCTTTCAGATCTTTTTACAGAATGAACATGGTATTCTCAAGACTGTATGCAAACACAAAATGTGTGCCTGAGATTTGTTTTTGCAGGAAACAGGACATTGCTTGTAAAAAGATTTTGTGTATACTCCTTCATAGGAAATCCTTGCTGTTTAACTTTTGGGGAACATAAATCATTAAATGGACCATGCCTGTATTTTGTGTAACGACTGAAAAGTACATAAATTCTACTTGGAATTTGTAAAGAATAACAAAAATAAAATGTGGGCTATCCTTATTTCACTGTCCATCTCAAGTTTTGTGTGTTTGTGTAAATGCACACTCGTGTGTATGTGTGTGACAACACATAGTAAAGGACAGAAATTATGTTTAAAAAAATAAAAGAAAACGGCATCCCTATATTTTAAAAAATGAGATTATGCACAACTTGTGTTTATCCCAAAAATGTAAGGTTGATTTATTATTTGAAACATATTCAAAATAATTCACCACATTTACAGAATAAAGCAACTGTGTCATCATCTTTTTCTTTATATAGGAAAATATTTGACAAAATTCAACACACATACATGATTAAAAACTCTAGAAAAAGTAGAAACAAAACAGAACTTTCTCAGTCTGATGAAGGGAATAGAAAACAAACAAACAAACAGAAAACTACAGCTACTATGATACTTAATTATACAAGATAAAATACTTTCTTTCCCCTTTAAATTTGAAACAAGAACAAGTCAAAGATATGCTCTCTTATCAACAAAACATTCTCTTAAAGGACTCAAAAGCAAAATGGAGATGACAGAAAGAAAAATCAGTGAACTAGAAGATAAATAAATATAATGTTTCCAATCTGAGTTACAGAGAGAGAAAAATGATTCAAAGAAGACAACTGTACAGACGATCATCTACCTGTGGGACTGTCATAAAAGGTTAATATTGGTGGAATTTCAGAAGGAGGGGAGAAAGATTGCAGCATATTAAAGAAAAAGATGCCCCCCAAATTCTCCCTTGCTTGGTGAAAGGTATACATTTACAGACTCAAGAAACTCAACAAAATTTAAACAGTATTAGCACAGATAAGACCATGCTCAGACACATTACTGTAAAACAACTGAAAACAAAAGATATAGAAAAAAAAAGTTGAAAGCAGCCAGAGAAAAGCAACATACTGTATGAAACAGAAACAGCGATTTGAATGGCTTCATATTTCTCATCAGAAAGCAAGGTGGCAAATAGTGGAACAAATCTAATTTGCTGAAGAAAAGAATGCCAACCCAAAAATCTATATTCAGCAAAACCATTTTTCAGAAATGAAGAGAAACTAAAGGCATTATCAGATACAGAAAAGCTGATTCATTACTATCAGACTGTCATTGAAAGAGATGCTATAGGAAATTGAAGGAAACTTCCTGAGGCTAAAGGAAAATGATGCCAGAGGAAAGCATGGACGTTTAGAAATCAAGGAGGAACAATAGAAATGGTAAACTTCAGGCTAAAAATAAAAGGCTATTTTTCTCCTCTTAATCTTTTTGAAATATGTTGAAATATTTATATGTTACTCAATATTGAAACTAAAATTTTAACCTTGTCTTTTGGGGTTGTCAACGTACATCGATGAAATATATTTGACACCTGTAACAAAGATACCTGCATATTTGTAAGCCTTTTTTATATTTTATTTGAAGTGGTATAATAATGACAAAAATAATAACTTTTTAATTTATCATTGGTTTTCAGTTGTTTAAATATTATATGCCTGGTTGATGCTTTCTTTATATTTCTTCCTGCTTAGTGTTTGATGAGTTTCTTGCATATGTGACAGTTCTAAGTAGACTGTGAAAGGTTTATTCTATTTATATAGGTATCTATATCCATATCCATATACATATTTATATCCATATCTATATCTATATCCATATCCATATCCGTATCCATATCTATATCCATATCTATAACTATATCCATATCCATATACATATACATATCTATATCTATATCTATATCTATGTCATCTCTATCTATCTACCTATCAACTTATCTTCACAATTTTTATGGCCAGATCATATTTTATTGTGTGGCTATACAAGATTTTATTTTTCCATCACTCATCAGTTGATGGACATTTGTGATGTTCACATTTTTTGACTATCTTGAACCATGCTACTGTGGACATTAATGTAGATTTTTTTCCCTCTATCTGAATGTTTATTGGGAAGATATTCCACTCATCTTGTTTCAGGGTGCTTTTAGAGCTGCTTCTGTCTGAAGGAGCATCCTTTTTTGAGGCTTGTTTCCCTCCTGGAGGCTGACAAAAGACCGTGGAGCAGCCAACACACCAAGCTACTGTTTGTGCATGGCCAAACACAGTAATGATTTTATAATTTTATAGCATCCTGTGAATTTCACCTCCATGAAGTAGGAGTTGTGGCCCTGCACCAGGTACTTTTTTATTTTTCTCTTCCCTCTTCTGGAGAGAGATGAAGGAGGACCTTTGTGTGAGGCATGGTCTTGCAGGGAGATTGTGAACACTGGAAAAGGCCATGTAGAAAATTTTGCATGAATATATATGTATTAGTCAGCCAAAGGGGTGCTAATGTGAAATACCAAAAATGGGTTGGTCTTTATAAAGGGTATTTATTTGGGGTAGAAGTCCACAGTTACCAGGCCATAAACCATAAGTTTCTTCCCTCACCAAAGTCCATTGTCATGTGTTGGAGCAAGACAGCTGCCGACATTTGCCCAGGGTTCAGTCTTCTGGAGTTCTCT